>RCUC01073319.1:0-12191 GCA_003697995.1 Taxidea taxus jeffersonii
GGGGGGGGGGGGGGGGGGGAAAACTGGGGTCCCCCAACTGGAAGCCAGACCATGAGGAGGTGTGGTTGATCAGTGGTCCTAGTTTGGGAGCCCTGTGTTCATATACCTTCCCTCCTGCGACCCTCCCAAGGGCACTGCTGTCAGTAGTCCCATTTTATAGGTGAGGAAAGTGAGGCTCAGACCCGTCATTTTTCCCAGGGCACCCAGCAAACAGGTGGCAGAATTGGGATTCCTGTTTAGGAACTCAGACATTTCCCTGATGGGCTGTTACAAGACATCAGTGTAGCTCCCAGCAAGATCTCGGTAACGGCAGGTCCTGCAGGACAGGAAAGATGACCCTGGGAGGAATTCTGTGAAGGGCAGGATGGGGCATGGTGTCAGGAGCTGCACGGAGCTCCGGGTGGTCACCAGGGCCTCTAGAGGGCCTGGGTCTGTGCGTGAGCTCCCGGGAGCAAGGAGGAGCAGAAAGAAGGTGGAATGGCGAGCGTGGACAGCTCAGCTAGAGGTGGGATGGGAATGGGGTGAGGACAGAGAGGTGTCCCTTTAAAGAGATTTTTGAAATGATGGCGTGACTGGTTCCTGTGTGAATTTGGGTGTGATGGAACCAGCTGGATAAGAGAGAAGGGGGGTGAGCAGGGAGGAGGGAGGAGATGGGGACACAGGCACAGGAGCCATGATAGCCCTTCTCCCCTGGGAGTGGGAGGGAAGAAGGAGCGTGTGGGGGGCAGGGGGTCTGGTGGGCTCAGGGGCAGGGGAAAAGTGGCAGGGAGACAGGGCTGTCTGCTGTCCCTTTGCAGTAACTAAGGATCGAGGTCGTTGGTGCTGAGTCAGGAGGCAGGGCTAGAACCCCAATCTAGGATTCTCTCCTCTCCCTCCCCTGCTGCAGAGTCCCCTATGCTGGGCCTTCCCTCAGCTTCCCTTGCATCTCTAGGGGTCAAAAGAAATCAGCACGGTGCCTTCTGTGCTCCAGGGGGGCTGCAGTGGGAGGTGTTGGGGCTCTGACAACAGGGGCACCCTGAGGACTGTAAAGCCAGGGAATCTAGACATACACATGAGGAGGATGAAGGCTAAAAAGAAAAAAAAAAAAGGAAAAAATCTCCCCTTTGAGCACTTTATTATATTAATGTATTACATGTATTATGTCAATCCTTACAAGATTCCTACAAAGTAAATGCTGTTATTCCCCGTTATTCCACCCATCCACCCCCTACACATCTGTCGTCCACCCATCCACCCAGGACTCTTGTATTAGCCCTGCTCTGTGCCGGAGGATATAGAGAGTGTTGGAGAATCAGCAAAGGGCATCATCAACAAATCATCCTTCAAGTAGCAATGGAGATGCGGGACAAGGAGGGGAAGGACCCCATTGGGGAAGGCTAGCCGGGGGAGGAGGGAAGCCAGGCCCTGCTGACTCAGCAGAGGACAGAGAAATAAACCATTGCCTGGCAAAAGTGGGGGTGGGGGGGGGGCAGCAATGTCTCCTACTGCCCCCCGGGGGTGCTGCCCGGTTAGGAAGGAGCAGAGCACAGACAGGAAGCGGAGGGACCCTGGAGGCCGGCAGGTGGGTGGGAGGGAAGAGCCTTGAAGGAAACACAAACCTGGCCACACCTGGCTTGGAGGCCAAGATCAGAACCCTGAGCCAGACCCCATGTGGGCAGATGCCTTTGGAGGGTTGTCTTCTAGAGGAAAAGACAGTGGGGGTGGTATGAGAGTGAGTCTCCGTGCTGGGGGGGAAACTGAGGCAGGAGAGCAGACTCTTCCTCCTAGCTGATGTTCATTGAATTCCTGCTATGGGATCATCCCTTCTCATCGTGCTCTCATTCCACTCTCACAGCAACCCAATGACAAGAAACTTTTTCTCCTTTTAGCCGTGGGAAGGGAAGGGGTGCAGGGGGGAGTCCCAGCACACGACCTGGGCTGCAGGGCTGGGAAGGGGTCAGGGTGGAACTCACACCCTGCTCCCTTCCTGTCCAGCTCCATCTGCCTGCCCCTGACCGTGTCCTGCCCTTTGCAGACAACCGCTGCATGGACAGAAAGTTCCTCCCAGCCAAGTCCAAGCAGCTCATCGCTCTGGCCAGCTTCCCTGGTGCCGGCAACACGTGGGCTCGCCACCTCATTGAGCTGGCCACCGGCTTCTACACTGGCAGCTATTACTTTGACGGTTCCCTCTACAATAAAGGTGAGAAGGCTGGAGTGGACCCACCTGGGGGAGGGCAGGGGAAAACCCTTCCTGCATCCCTACTGAGTGCCACTCAGCTCACCTGGGCATGGTTGCTAAGACCTACTGTGCACTCGGTATCTTGCCTCCTCGTATGCCCCACAAACATTGTCTGAGTAGCATCTATTCAAAAAGGGACATTTATCAAGCACCTACTATGTGTGTGCTACCTTCTCTCTCTGGCTAGGGCACTGCAATGTGCCTGGAATGCCAACTCTAGGCAGGTCCCTCCCCACCAATGTCGATGGACCAGTACCTTTATGCTGTATACAGAGGGACAGAACGAGACTCGTTTTGGGAGACATTTACTGAGCACCTACTATGTGCCAAGTGTCTTATCTACCCTGAAGCCAGTGGTATCTGTTATGTGGGTGCTTTATTTTCCTTCTGCTCACAGATGTTCACTGAGTGCTGCTGGGCTCCAGAGGCACTTCCTAAGTGTGGTCTCCCGGCAGGCATTTATGGAGCGCCGACTGTGTGCCATGTGCTTTGTGTAGGTTTAGATGGCCACGGACAGACTTCTTTGGCCACCAAGAGCCATGCCAGGTGCTCCATTTTTAGCCCAGCATAGTAACCCTAAGACATAGGATGTGGAATCATTTCCCAGATGCAAAAACTGAGGCTTGGAGAGAAAAGGTAACTTACTCTAAGTCACGAAGATTGTTTTCAACGGGCTGGTGAGGGATTACTGCCTAGGGTATCCCAGTTTCAAAGCCTGCATTCTTACTATTCCATCATCTGGGCAAGTAGACCCTGCGGGTTCTTACTGGGGAACTGAAAACCTTGGGTGAATTGCCCATTAGATGTGAGGCCCCCTCCCAGCTCTGGCAGGGGCATCAGGGAAGCAGCTCTATTTGTGAGCGGTTTTGTCTATACGCGGGGCAGCCTGTGGCTGTGGGTTTTTGTGTCTGCAAACCAGATGAAGATCGGCTTACTGGCTGTGTGACTTTGAGCAAGTTTCTGCACCTCTCTGATCCTGTGTGGTCATGCATGAATCAGAGATCACGGTATGTCCCTAGTGAGGTCATTGTGAGAGTTAAGTTGCTGCACGTAACAGACTTAGCACAGAGTGAGCGTGCCATCAGTGTAGGCTGTGAACACTACGGTCTGGGGGCCAGGCACTAGGAGAGCCAGGGGACCTCTGTCTGAGGGTGGGAAGCGGGAAGGAGGAAGGTCAAAAAGGATGAAAAGGGACAGGTTGAAGGACGGAGTTAACAAGGGGTAAGGTCTGCCTTAGGATCCTGACATTTGGTATTACTGATTTTTTTAGTTTTGGCTTATGTGATCATTTTTTGAGCATGAAATGTGTTCGAGACTCCAAGGTGAGGGTTTTTCATGCTTATATCAGGATCTGAACCCAGGCCTGGCTGTCAGCATTATATCCGTGCTTTTAACAAACACTTTGTCATGCTGTCTTTATGGGGGTTGCTGGGAGGAACCCAGGCAGAGTCTGGAATATCTCTGGCTTGTCCTGGAGAGTGGCAAGGAGAAACAGACTCAGGAAGCATCCCACCGCTGGCCCTTGGGCTGGCGCAGGAACCCTATTTATGGAATTGTAGAATTTACAAATATAAGGGTCTTTCAGGATCATCAGTCCAGGGATACAAAGCGGTTTCATCTCCTGTGTCCATTCCGGTGAATCCCTGTTTTAGGTTGATGGGTTAAGAAGGATTCTGAGGTTCTCTTTAAGTGCCTTAATCTAATAGTGATGCCTGTTGAGGGTGTAGAAGGGGGAATGGTGGGCTACATGCCTGATAGGACCACCTCTGATCTAACTCAACCTCCTAGCTTCAGACAAAGGGAAACTGTGTCTTCAGACAGAGTCAGGGGACTGTTCAGACTGAACGCTGGTAGTTATCAGGTGTGGGACCTTGGGCAAGATTTCATTATTTCTCCGAGGTTCCGTTTCTTCATTTATAATATGGGGATGTCAACAGTGAATGCACACTGGTTTTGAAAAAAGATGTAAGTCCATGAGTATGAGGCTCTGGTGTTAAAATACCATTGGTCAGTCCTGCTAACCCCAAGTCCCTCCCTACATGACCTCTGTAGCTGAGACACATTCAGCTTAAGGAAATCCTCAAACCCTTGGGGGTGGGGCACGGGGAAGGGGTTGGCCGCCCGCTGGCTGGCTGGTCTGCTACCCCTTTCACGCGTCAGGCTCCAGGTAGGATGTGGTCTTCGTAGTTCGGAAACATGCCAGCCACGCGCCCACGGCTGTCCTCTCCCTGGATCATCAGTCCCCACCCCCACCCCATCCTAGCTCTTCCGCCTGGAAACCTGCTCTCCCCAAGCTGAGATCACACCCCCTTTCCAGTGCCTCTGGCAGACTCATGCATCCTCCTGCCCCATCTTCCTTGTTCCCAGAGCCCTCCTTCATCGTGGTCCTTGTTACAATGCGTCATGTCACCCTTAGTGATGCTAAATGTTGTGGGTGTTTATGGAATGTCTGCGATGGGCCCAGCTCTGGGGTGGGTGCTTCCTAGATTTTGTGATTTAGTCTGGGGCAGGGGTGTGCAAAAGTGGACAGGACACCCCCCAGAGGGGCAGGGGTAGCCCCAGGGAGAGGCTGTGGAGGGGGGGCAGTGATGTGAGGAGCAGCGGCAGGAGCAGGGGATCATGTGATTGGTCAGTGACCGTTCAGTGGCAGGGGTGAGGGCTGGGGGTATGTCATGGAAGGGGCAGCCAGGACGGGGGTGGCACAAAGCCCCTGAAAGCACATTATGCTGGGGCCCCCGGCCCGGTGGGGAGTGGGGTATGGAGGGATCTCGGGCCGAGGAGTGATGTACTGGGATTTGCGTGGGTGAAATACGCCTCCAGCCGCAGAGATTGGAAAGGATGTCTAGCTGCAGGGACAGTAGGGGGGACAGGGGACAGTGGGAAGGACATTGATTGAAAGTGAGGGGTCCCAGGGATGGGCCCGGAGCGGGTGGTTTCTGTAGGATGAGCTGATGCTCCAGGGACTCTGGCTTTGGGATATTTCAGAGTTTCCTCCCTCATCCCTGCCGCTAACTAGCTGGATAATGGGGGACACGCCCACCCCCAGCTTGAAACCTCCCTCTCCTCCTGTGTAACAAGTTTGTGTTGGGTGGGGGACTCCCAAGGCCCTCCTAGGTCTAACGGGCTGTTTGGCACTTTCTCTGCAACCTTCTCTTCTCTCCTCCTGGCAACAGCCTGCCCCACTGAGGGGCTGCTGAGTGAAGGAGGATTCTCCTGGAATCCAAATGTGTGTACCACTTGCGTTCTGCCCCCTCTTGCCCTTACCCAGAGAGGCTGGCCATCTGCAAAACATGATTTTCTCTGTGTCTGTCTCCATCTGTGTCTGTCTCCCTTTCTCCTTTTTTGTGTCTCTCTTCTTATTTTGTGTCTGTGTCTGCTTCTCCCCTTCTCCCTCCTTCTCCCTAGGCCCCCTCTCCCCTCACTGTCCCCCTCCCCATCTCAGGGACCCCACTGCCCCGAGTGCAGGCTCCAGCTCTATGGGCTGAGTGAGCCCTGAGGCAAGAGGGGCTGGGATGACTGCCCAGAGTTCGGCAGGGCCTTTCTCCACTTCTGGGGGCCACACAGATGCAGCAGGGCGTGGATGAGGCAGGCTCTTGGGGGCATTTCCCTCCCCAGTAAACAACAAGGGCATGCAGAAATGCAGAGCCCTGCCTCCTGCCTTTCTCCATGATGGCTTAACTGCAAGGTGCACAAGCAGATGTCATGGTGGTGGGGCAGAGGAAGATACATAGCTTATTCTGTCTGTGGCCCTAAACCCTCAAATTCGTTACTCCAAAGCCTCAACCGTTGTCTGGCTCCTCAGAGTCTCTGAGGGTCCCGTGCGTGCCCCAGATGAGCTGCTATTGTGGTGAACCCTCAAAGGAAAAGGATTGAAATGCTCCACACGAATGCAATGGAGCTGGGTCCTGCATCAGGGAGGAGTGGAGAGGGGGGCCCCCTGGTGGTGGAGTTCAGCAATTCCGCTCTGGCCCCTGGCTTGCATTCCTAATTGTAATCACCTAGAAGGTCCTCCATGGAGGCTGGTGGAGCAACCATCCCTAGTTCCTTAGGCAGATCCCATGCAGATTCTTTTTTTTTTTTTTTTTAAGATTTTATTTATTTGACAGATAGATCACAAGTAGGCAGAGAGGCAGGCAGGGGGGGGGAGCAGGCTCCCCGCTGAGCAGAGAGCCCGATGCAGGACTCGATCCCAGGACCCTGAGATCATGACCCGAGCCGAAGGGAGTGGCTTAACCACTGAGCCACCCAGGCGCCCCTCCCAAGCAGATTCTTAAAGGCTCCTTGCTAGACACAGAACTCCTCTCTCTGGGAGGCATTGTGCTAAATGGAATTTTCTCCACCTACCTACTTTTGCAGGGCACCTTACAGACTAACTTCTTAGGAGACCCACATCTGGAGTCTAGAGCAGGTCTTTCCCACTGTGCATAATCTTTGTATCTTGATAAACATGGTGCTGAGTTGACTCCACCACGTAACAGAAATGGAATCTAGGTCTCACAATGCACCAAAGCTGATTTTTTTAATTAACATATAATGTGTTATTTGCCCCAGGGGTACGGGTCTGTGAATCATCAGTCTTACACAATTCATAGCACTCACCATAGCACCTAGCTTCCCCAGTATCCATCACCCAGCCACCCTATCCCTGCTCCCCATCCCCCCAGCAACCCTCAGTTTCCTGAGATCAAGAGTCTCTTATGGTTTGTCTCCCTCCTGATCCTGTCATTTCATTTTTTTCCTCCTTATCCCCCACGACCCCCTACTGTGCCTCTCAAATTCCTCATATCAGAGAGATCATATGATAATTGTCTTTCTCTGATTAACTTACTACGCTAAGCATAATACCCTCTAGTTCCATCCATGTTGTTGCAAATGGCAAGATTTTGGGGTTTTGATGGCTGCATAGTATTCTAGAGTACATATATACACATCTTCTTTATCCATTTGTCTGTTGATGGCGAGAGCTGATTTAAACTACTGCAATCCCTCTGCCAAGTTTCTAGTTCTCTTTCTTCTCTGAGAACCTCTATGTGTCCTTGTGCAATCCCCGCACATGTTTTTCTCTTGCTGTGCTCGTGCTGAAATGCATTTTGGCAAAGATAAAATGCCATCCTAGATGGGAAATTCCTTGTCTGTGTCATGGGGCACTTTACCAATGGAATGCAGGACTGCATGCCTTGAAATTGGACCCAACTCATGGGTCAACATCTGTGTCCCAGGCTCTGCTCTCCAGCTCCCAGACCCCACTCCTTGTCCCATGACATGGGGCAGTCCATGGGCCTCCAAGACTGTGGGTGAATATTTCCTTGTGGGCAGGGGCCAGTGCTAATTTGCAAGGCTAGGATACTTCCTGTGGTTTCACTTGCCAAGTCCCAGGATGGACTCTAGCTCAGGATATATTTCATTCCTTGTGACCTCAGCGGGGAGTCGGGGGTTGGGTTGCTGTACCTTTTGTGAAACTGGAGTTTTACCTTTTCTGAAACTCAATCTCCAGGAATAGGAATAGGTACCAAGCTGGCCTCATTTTAATCCACCTTAAAAGCCTCAGAAACCTTTGTGCATGGGACAAGGAGAGAAAAGGGGAAGAAGGGTGGCTTCTCAGCCCATCATGTCCCCCCAAGACTTGTCATTGAGCTGCCGTTGATTGAACTCTTCCTCTGGGCCTCATTGATTTTCTCAGCCCTGTGAAGAAGCAGCGTGGTTCCATTTTATAGATGAGGAAATGGAGGCCCAAAGAAGTAACATGGAGTTGGAAACACAGCAGGTATCTTGAAAGTGTCATCTGAGAACATTTCTACTTGGCTTTCAAGATGCCATCCAAGTGCTTTCGCTCCCAGGAGATTAGGAGGCCCAAGAACTCAGTCTCCAGCACCTAGATGGCTTGGGTTTGAATCTTGGCTCCACGTCTCCCTCCTTCGCTCTAGAGCTTGGGCAAATTCTTTGATCTCCCTGTGCCTCAGTGTCCTTCTCCATAAAAATCTCTCCTAGGATCAATATAAGCATGGAGCTTCCCAATTACATGAAAGGATCAGACCAGTGTCCAGCACACCATTGACTCTGGAGAAACATTCTCCTGCGACCCATGACTTCTGTCAGTTCCTTGGCTTTTGAAAGGAAAATCTGATCTTGTCCTGCTGTCTTTTGCTTAAATCCTTTTTCAGGGCTGCCTAATCTTTGTGGTCTTAGTGCTGAACTCTCCATCATGACCGCTATAGTCCGATCTGGCTTTACACTTCCCTCTTTTCCCCCTCAGAAGTGATGCATGTGACACATTTCTTCTGACCCACCCCAGGACCTTTGTATCTGCTATTCCCCCACACCTTTCACTTCCTCTCTTGGGTTAGTCATTCCTTCTCATCCTTCCCATGTCAGCTTACACCCCTCTCCCTCCAGGTTGCACCTGTGTCTATTTCACAAGTCTCTCACCATCTGGGACCAGCAGCCTCGTAGCGCACGTCCTTCTCACAGTAACAGCAGAGCACATAAGACTAAAAGAACATGTGATGCACCTGGGGGCTATGCTAGAGACCAGCTTCTGTCCTCGTTGCCCTGGCCAAAGAGAGTCATAGGGCCATGCCTGGGGATGTACACTCCACCCAAAGAGGACTCCCCCAGTGCGTCCCTCTCCGGTGCTTCTTGGGGCACCTGGGCACAAAATCCCAGCCACTTCCGTGGCACGGTGGCTCACTGGGGTCAACAAGGTCATGATCTGCATTACCTGACTCCCAAAGACGGCAAGACCCATGAAGATTTTTGCAGATTTTATTCCCACCTGCCAGCAGAGTGCCGGGCACACGGTAGGTACTCAGTAAACATGGGAACAAACAACGTGGCAGGCTTCCTGTGTTGGCCTGGGGGACTGAGCAGGACTCCTGTCCCTGGGCTCACTGCTCTGTATCTCCCTCCTTTGACTGGGGCAGGGTTCAAAGGCGAGCGGGACCACTGGCGCAGCGGCAGGACCATCTGCATCAAGACGCACGAGAGCGGCCAGAAGGAGATCGAGGCCTTCGATGCTGCCATCCTGCTCATCCGTAACCCCTACAAGGCGCTCATGGCCGAGTTCAACCGCAAGTACGGCGGCCACATCGGCTTTGCTGCACACGCCCACTGGAAGGGCAAAGGTACTGCAGGGGTGGGGGTGGAGGGGCAGGCTGCGGTGCAGGGGTGGGGGGTGCAGCCGGTGCTGGGTGCTGCCAGGGATCCAGAAGGACTTCCCATGGCCTCCAGCTCACAAGCTGCACCTGCTGGGAGCCGAGTGAGGTCACAGGGAGCCGTCAAGGACATGGGCTCCCTGGGTTCAAATCCCAGCGCCACCTCTATCTCGTGGCACTTCGGCTTGTCCCGCCTATAAAATGGGGTTAATAATGGTGGGGCTTTAAGAGTTTAACCCTTTAAAAACACTCAGTAATTATGGAGATGGAGACCTTCTTGTAGTCGATATGGGATGCATGGAAGCAGTTTCAAGAGCCCTTTCCTGGGAGTCAGGAGAGCAGAATCCAGCCCGTGGTCAGTGGCTGATGGACATGAGGTCACGCAGGAGCCCTCTAAGAACTCATTTCAATGAACCACCTCCAACAACTCTGGGTTGTGAGCCTCAGAGAGGGTGAGTGACTTGTGCCAGGTCCCACAGCTTAGGTGACAATGTTGGCCCCGCAGCCATGAATCTTAATGTGATCGGGGTTTGAGATTCACTTCTGGCACTTAGTAGATGACAGCCATGTGGATCTCAGTCCAGAGCCGGTGGCCCATGATCGTGGTGACAGCTTTGAAGTCAGACCCAACCTTGAGCATCTTGAGTATCTTTAAGCCCTCTGGCTCTCAAAAATCCCGTATCCAGGGCACCTGGGTGGCTCAGTCATTGAGCGTCTGCTTTCAGCTAGGGTCATGATCCTGGGGTCCTGGGATCGAGCTCCTCATTGGGCTCCCTGCTCCGCGGGAGGCCTGCTTCTCCCTCTCCCACTCCCCCTGCTTGTGTTCTCTCTTTCACTGACTCTCTTTCCTTGTGTCAAATAAAATATTTTTTAAAAAATCCCATATCCATTATCACCCACATCTCCATCACTGTAAGGAGAGTCTTGAAACCCCACAATTAACCCCATTTTAGAGATGGGACAAGCCAAGTTCAGAGAGGTGAAGAGGCTTTCCCCGGAGGTAGTGGACCTGGGGTCTGACCCCAGACAGTCTTGCTCCTGAACTCAAGCCCTTAACCACTGAACTGCAATAATGGATGGGACAAAATGCTGATGGAACAGTGGGGTCACTCAATCCAGTTGGTGCTTCGTAAAGGGGAGCTCCCTCCACCTTAGCCTCCAGGAACCAGGCTGCTTCAGCCTCAGCCTTGAGGGATGCTCTCCACTTCACCCATCCTAAAGCTGCTCCAAACACCCCCCCATTGCCCCTCCCCCCAGAGGTGTTAACGTGGCCATCCTGCGGTTAATGACGTCATTCCTTAAAACCCCTGGGCCTGTCTGGCCAGCAGGGCACTGGCTTCCCAGTTCAGTCCAGGGGGGTCCTCTGTCCCCCCTTGCTTCATTCCCCCTCTCAGAGGGTGGAAGCTTAAGTGGTGACATTTTTTCCACTGTTCCCAGAAGAGGTTTCTGATTTATTTGTTGAACGGTTGGAAATGAACACTCAGGGCCAGGCTGAGAAGTCTGCAGGTGCACTTGGCAGAGGCCTGGCTGAGCAGAGACTTTTCCAGCCCAGCTGAAAGGACCTGGGGGCGACCAAGCCCAGGGGTCCTCAACCCCGTCACACAGCTGCCACACCTCCCTGGAGGAATGGGGGCAAAGCCCAGCACCCAGACCACACCGGGACCATTGCTGGAGTGTAACCTTGGACTCCAGTGTCTTTTTTTAAAGCTCCCGCTACTTCTAGAGTGCAGGTAGGACCCCAAACCTCGGATCGACCCTCTATTGATTAACAGGGAAACTGAGGCCAAGAGAGAGGCAGGGACCTGCCAAGGTCATTCGGGCACCCAGGGACAGGAGTAGAATCCAACTATCTGCCTCCCAGGCTTCCTGCTGCCCCCAGGAGAAAGGGAGGGGACTCCTTGGGGCAGCTCCCAGCGCTAAGCTCTTTGCATTCATTAGGTCATTTAAACCTGATTCCCAGAGGAGGTAAGAAAGGCTGCTGGTCGAGGCAGCATTCCATTGCACAGGTGAGAAAACCAGCCCAGGAAGGGAGCAATCGCAGGGCTAAGTGAGCTTGACCCCAGGCATTGGCTCCCAAGCTGTCTTTTACCTGGGGGTGACCCTGACTTTGAGATGAGTCCACAGCTTCCCCGGCTTGGCACCTGGTCTCAGGTTCAGGCAGTTCCAGTTCCCCGGAGCCGCTTGGCCTCTTTCTTCCCTCGGGGCAGCTGGGAGCTTGCAGACCGAAGGTTAGGGAGGAGTCAGGACCTGCTGAAGCACCAAACTGCAGGGCAAGGGAGAGAGAAGTTTCCAGCACACACATCTCCTGGCAGGGGGCCTGGGGTCCCCACAGTAGCCTGGAATAGGGAGCCTTCTCCCTGCATCCCCTCCCAGGCCTGACCCAGGTCTTCAGGGCTCTGGGAGCCTTCCCCCAAAGAACGCTTTTCTTTCTTTGCTCTTGGCTTTCACATCTGGCCCCCCGTAGACACTTGAGTCTGAGACCCTGGCTTTAGAGGGCCCTTGCCAGCCATGCCAGAGCACATAGCCCCGGGGGAATGGGTTAGAAGTGCATATCCTCCAGTCCCACACCCTCCCACCCCACAACCTGCTGTGTCAGAAACTCTGAGAGGGGGCCTGGCAAACTGTTTTCCCAATCCCTCGAAGCGGTTCTGATACACACTCCAATTTAAGAACCACTGCCTTAAACCCTGCTGCTCCCAGTGGGGTCTCTGTAGCAGTGCCTTGACCCCACCTGGAAGAGGGTTTAGAAAAGCTCAGCTCAGCCCTCAGGATCCCTGAATGGGAATCTGCACTTGAACAAGATCCCTGCACTGCCCCCCCCC
>RCUC01073322.1:0-15000 GCA_003697995.1 Taxidea taxus jeffersonii
CAGCCAAAAAAGGAAAATGAATGATGGCAAAAATGTAAAGAAAATACTCCGAACAGAATTTATAATGCCCTGTAAGCAGAAAACACTTAGACTTTGTCTATAATAATACCTATTATTGATATATGGCAGTGACCATGGGGCAAAACTTGTAAATAACCTCACAAGCCATTTTCTTAGCCAGCAATACAGCAATCTAGTTTCCCGTAAGCATCTCAACTATTACTGAAAAATAGCCTCCTGGCATTTACAAAGCAGTTGACTTCATACTTTAGTCCATGCATATATAATTAGATAGTTATATTTAAAATCAATATGCAATCCTTCAAAAGACATTATGCTTTTAAAACCTTAACTTTAAATTGATTTTTAACTATTTTATGTGCTTTAAAATTAACATGTAATTCCGCCCCAGATAATCTAAGATGGTGTTAGTTGTTATACAAATGTGCTAAACTTTATCACTGTAGCAACATGAGGTTGGCACTCCTACAATTTCTAACGCTATCATTAATTTTATACTGAAAATAGAAGTATGGTTTCAATTTGGTTTAATAAAAAGGCAAGCTTATGACAGTGCTGTGATTTTATTAATTTAAACTACATTGGGGGAAACAGACTTGAAGGATAAATATGTAAAGGGCTTTAACTTAGGTAGTGAATATTCTTATAAGAGGGCTCTGTTAAGAGATTATTTTTTCAAAGGTTAACTTTATAAAAAAGAAAATGAGTGAGTTTCCTTACAAAAATTTCACAGACTTAGTCTAAGCCTTTGTGAAAACAAGGTGTGATAAACACACACACACGCACACACACACACACACACTTGACTTTCAGCAAAAAAGGCTTTCAATGGAAAGCTTCCAGATTGGTAGCCCTGAGTCTGAACTGGGTCACAGTGCTACCAAAACCTCTATCAGGAAGGCTGTTACAGTATTAAGAAATGCGAGACTCGTGGACTCAGGTGGAAGATAATTTTCATTAAAAAAATTAATAGTTATTGGCCCTTTAAATAGCATTTTTCACCCAGGATTATCAAATTTCTCAGTATTGCCACAATACTACTAAATGTATGAATGAAGCACATCCTCCTTCATGAAATAGTGACTGTCTGCTCAAATCCTGTTTCAAGAAAGAAGCATTAACTCTGGTAATCTCAATGTCTTTAATGAAGAATGACTGGACACCTGTTTTTATAGCCTTAAGTTCAGTCCAGAGGGAAAAATTAGCTTGGCTTCTCTAAAATTGTTTATTAGGGATCCAAATGGCTGTGTGGATTGTAATCAGCACTTAAGCAACAAGAATCTACTGCCCTTTCTGATGCGACGGTCTGCATGGCATTTTAATCACATCATCCTTGAACTCCAGGCTCTAAATTTATTCTAGGAAACCCAACTAAATTTGGCACATTTTAAATACAGATTTCTCTCTCTCTCTCTTTTTAATGTTCATTGAATTGGTGAGCTACACTCACAGACAGTGAGTTATGTGCCCAATGACTCTGTACCTTTAAACTCTCTGAAACTCCGGCAGTTTGAGCTAAGCCTGTGCACAGAACGGCCACGCCGACAGCCTCCCGTGGCCCATCTGATTTTCCTTAAGCTGAAGGAAAGGATGGTCTGCAGTGACCCTTCAGCTGACTGAATGTAAAGTAGGAGCGTATGAAATGTGTTTTGTGAAGCAGAACTTTATGTCAGGTTAAAGTAGACACATTTCCTCCACTGAGTCTGAGCTCGTCAATTGCGCACCTAAAATTTTATGGGAGAGGATACTGTTTGATGCAGTCCACCAGTGGTCCATAACAGCAGTCATTCACGATGCACTGCAGACAAAACAGACAAGGGGTCTGGGGTGACTACAAAACGGCTCCTGTAAACTACTGTCCTAAAAGCAGTAATTACTTTTCTTTAGGAAACAAAAACAAAAACAAAAACAAAAACAAAAAGCTATCAAAAGGCTGTTAAGATTTAATCACAGAAAACAAAAATCCCATGCTTTTGATTCACTATAAAATCAAGCTATTAAAAAGTGAAATGCTCTTCTTGCAAATACTGCATTGCCATTTATGGTGCACCCTGACCTCAGTGATAGTTTATGATGACAGTAATTAAATGAGGTTTAATATCCTTTACTCCGCTAGGCAGATAGCACTGCTACCGAAAATAGACAGCTGTGATTAATACCTGATAGACCTGATTTGCTAGAACTCCATCTGGAATCTGAGAAGGGTCCCGTAGCATACTGTTTATAACAGACTTGGAAGCTGTAGAAGAGAAGAGATGAACTGTTAACAGTCAACATACTTTTAGGGCAACATGATGAGTGACATATACCTATATGTACACAAACCACGAAAAGGAAAACATTACCGATACTAATAATTTTTTCCTTTTTTTTTTTTTAATCTAAGAGAACCTTTTAATTAGACCATTTGCCAAGTTTATAAGCCACACTGCCAGCTTTGAAGATGACCTAATTTTTCCAAGGTAAATTAACAAGTACAGACCTAAAGCATATGTCTCTTTGCAGATAAATTAGCTTTGGAAAAGCCTGCTTGGGGAAAAAATACACTGCAAGAACAATCAGAAAAGAAGTATTTACCTTGTGCATTTAAGTATTTTATAACCAAGCATATGTATCTGGAGAGCTTAGTGAAAGCAGGTCAGACTTCAATGATGTTGATAAAAATAACTTTTAGCCATGAAAGCATCTCTGAATTCTAAACCTTTCTAAAATAATTCTCATCAACTGCCATAAAAAGCTGCATCTGCATCCATTTCACAGATAAGGAGAGTAGGTAAAGTTGATTAACCAGTGAGGGAATCTTAAGCAAGAAAAATAAATTATTTATATATGAATTTTTGTCCCCAAATATGCTTCCTCATAGCCCATTGTAAAGTAAATAGACCTTACCCCAGGAAAACCTATAGAAGAAGAGGTTAGGGGAGGCATCTAATGAAGAATGCTATATCAGATCACACACTTAGCACATGGAGGCAAGAGATTCTGGCCTTGCTGTTTTCTGTAGACAAAGCCAAGGAGACCAGAACTCCTCTTCCTTTGCATGGGAGGAAGACAAGTCTCTCAATTAAAGCTAAGTCTAGTGCTGCCTAGGATTCAATTCTTCCAAGTCCTCCAAAAGAATCATTCTCAAACATTCAGTGAAATGGCTTAGGGTTTATCCACACAAACTAAAGTACATATTGGGTAATTACCTAGTTAACGGAATGAACACAGACCGCGGATCAACTTCATTCATGTTGAGGTGACTTTTTTTTTTTTTAGATTATTATGTTTTTTATCAAGTTCAGTACCAAAAGATCACTGACAGATATGATAAATGTTAGTAAATACTGTGTAAAGAAATAGGGAAATTACATCTTTTTCACTTAAGCACAGTACTGAATCCACAAAGAAAAAATGCAGTATACTTACTTCAATTATTTCCTATTCCGCATGAGCATAGCCACATTTATGTACTTAGCTGTTTGTAACCATGTATTTGTTCTGCTAGTGTGGAAGCCATATCTGGAATCCCAAGAAGAACATCATTGCGAGAGAAATACTTTCCAGGCCTATGTCTACAACCACCTTTGCAACCAGGGCAAATTTATGGAAGATGGCACCTCGCAGATTCACTACCTTCTTCTGTAGAAAATGACAATATTATCTGAGCTGACTACCTATAATGGTTCTTGTGTGAGTCTCTACAGAAAACAGCTACAATGGTTATTTTGTTGTTGATTTTGTTAAAGTTTAAGTAATAGTAAGAACCAAACTATAAGATAACTTACTGCAAATCACAGATCAAAGGCTCTTTTTTTTTTTTTTTTTTTAAGATTTTAAGTACTCTCTAAACCCAGTGTGGGGTTCAAATTCATGATCAAGAGTTGCACACTCTGCTGACTGAGCCAGCCAGGCACTTCCAAAGGCTCTTTCTTTCTTTCTTTCTTCTTCTTCTTCTTTTTTTTCTTGTGATTTTATTTTATTTGAAAGAGAAAGAGAGAGAGCCCAGAGGGAAAAAGCTACCCATTGAGCAGAGAGCCCGATACGACTGGGCTTGATCTCAGGACCCTGAGATCATGACCTGAGCTGAAGGTAGACGCTCAACCTACTGAGAATTATCCACGTGCCCCCCACCCAAAGGCTCTTTTTTTTTTTTTTTAAATTTATTTATTTATTTATTTGACAGACAGAGATCACAAGTAGGCAGAGAGGCAGGCAGAGAGAGAGAGGAGGAAGCAGGCTCCCTGGGAGCAGAGAGACCGATGTGGGGCTCAATCCCAGGACCCTGGGATCATGACCTGAGCTGAAGGCAGAGGCTTTAACTCACTGAGCCACCCAGGCGCCCCCAAAGTCTCTTTTTTAAAATAGAGGAAGGACAATACTCGAGAATGTAAGAAGATGAGATCACTTATTTTGTGGGGGAAAAAGAAATATTACAGAAAAAAGAAACAAATGACATCTTTATTTTCCTCACAATATAAATTTTTGAATACTGTGCTTCAGAATTAAGAATCATAGCCAACACACTTTAAAAAAAATAATATGAATATATTGAATAGAACGCTATTCAAATCAGAGAAGCTTGTGAGAACAAGTCAATCATTTAAAATGGAAGAGTAGGGACACCTGGGTGGCTCAGTTGGTTAAGCAGCTGCCTTTGGCTCAGGTCATGATCCCAGCGTCCTGGGATCAAGTCCCACATCGGGCTCCTTGCTCGGCAGGGAGCCTGCTTCTCACTCTGCCTCTGCTTGCCTCTCTGTCTGCCTGTGCTCGCTCTCTCTCTCTAACTAATAAATAAATAAAATCTTTTAAAAAAAATGGAAGAGTAAAAACTATATATTGAATCCACATTCATTTTAAACTCAACAAAATGTTTTTTCCTTTCTTGCAACCTGCCATTTTTTAGAGCAAGAAAATGATAATAATTAGGGATTTGTGGCCTTGGCTACAGACCCAGGATGTACCTGCCTTCTGTTTGTGGATTTTAGGACTTCGGCTTCACAAAAGTATGTCTGTGTCTCAGATCAGTGTGCAAATTTAATTTTACACACATATTCTGAAGCTAAAAGCTGCCAAGGGGATGAACAGTATCAATCAGGTAAGGAAAGGCAGTTGGACAATCTTGGGATGGCTAGGAATAAGAAGGGCTCAGGAAAGCTGGTATCTTTCATAAGTAAGATGTCTCCTTGCCAGCTACTACCTGTGCCCAACTTGCATCCATTTTTTTTGACCATATGTGGACAGGAGACTTATTCTCCCTAATCTTTGCTAGAGGCATTGATCCTTTTGATTTCAGGGTTTATGTAACTCTTGCACTGCTTCAACTGCTGGAATGTCAACTTTCTACCAAGCAGGAATGCACCAGTCACTTGGAGCTGTGTGTACAAGGATGGGGAGAACTGGTCCTTGTTAAAGCATGTTATGGAGGAGAGGCAATAGGCAATGCCCAGACTAAAGCACAATGCCTATGATTATGATCTTTCTGTGAAATATTTCAAGAGCCTAAAGTAATAAAATCCATGCCCCTGGCACTCTAATTTAACATTTGTATCTTCAATTAAATTTACTTCAGATAGTCTAATATTAATTTGTGTAAACTTTTCAAATCAGTCTTGCTAGAGGTTGGTTCATTTTACTAGTATTTTTAAGGTATTAAATTTTGGTTTTGTTGATTTTCTCTACTGCTCCATTCCTTCCAATTTCATTTAATTTATCCTTTTGTCATCATTTCTGGTTTTCCACTTCGAGTTTGTTGTATTATTCTTTTATAAACTTACTATATTACTTAAATTTTCAATCTTTTATTTCAACATATACTTTTTTAAGGCTATAATTTTTCCTCTAAATTCTGCTTTAGCTATATTTAGCCACAAGTATTCTCATTTGTTTATAAATATTTTATAGTTTCCACTATGATTTAATCTTTGATCCATAAATTATTTAAAAACTTATTTCAAATTTTTAATTTGATCATATTGGTCAAAGTATGTGATGCTTATATTAATTTGAGGGTATCTATTTGACTTTCATTGGTGTTTTCATATGCAATCAACTTTTATAAATATTTTACATGTCTTAAAAATACTAAATCTCCTATTTTTGAGGTATGGGATTCAGGTACATCTATTAGGTCAAGACTTTTAATTGGATTATTCAGATATTCTATATTCTTTTTTTAAAAGATTTATTTATTTGACAGAGAGAAAGAAAGCAAGAGAAAGAGGGAGGGAAGGGGTAGAGGGAAAGGGAGAATGTCAAGCAGACGCCCCATTGAGCATGGAGCCCAACATAGGCTTGATCTCACGACCCTGAGATCCTGACCTGAGCCAAAATCAAGAGCTGAATGCCCAATCGACTGAGCCACCCAGGTGCCCCAAATCTTCTGTATTCTTATTAATTTTTAATTAATTTTAAATGAACCCATATCTAATCTAATCATATCTCCTTTGTAACTCTGAGCACAGTTGGCCCTTTATAACATGGGGGGTTAGGAGCACCAATGGTGGTGGTCAACAATCCCACATATAAATTTTGACTTCCTAAAATTTAGCTACTAACAGTCTTCTGTTGATAGGAAGCCTTATTGATAACATAAACAGTCAATTAACACATATTTTATATGTTATGTTATTATATACTATATTCTTAAAATAAAGCTAAAGAAAAAATATTATTAAGAAAATCATAAGAGAAAATACTGTCCTGTGTTTATAAAAATAGTACTGCGCTGTATGTGTATGTATAAGAAAAATCCACATATAAGTGGATCCATTCAGTTTAGACCCATGTTGTTCAAGGGCCAGCTACCTAAGAAATTTAGAATGTACTCCCTCTAATCAGGTAAACCCCTCTTTCCCATCAGCCTCCATTTTATTCTGTCTATTATTTTTGTTCAACCACCCTGTTTGTAAACATAATTTTTTAGTTTCTGTGATGGTTAATTTTATGTCAACTTGGCTGGGCCACAAGGTACCCAGACTTTTGACCAAACATTGTTCTGGATACATCTGTGAGGGTGTTTCTGGATAAGATTCACATTTGAATTGGAGTAAGATAGACTGCCCTCACAAATATGGATGGGTCTGATTTAATCAGATGAAGGTCTGACTAGAACATAAAACATGAGTAGAAGACTAGTTTCTCTGCCTGACTGCCTTCAATCTGGAATATCCTCTGGAATCAAACTAAAATATTAGCTCCTCCTGGATCTCAAGACTGTAGACCTTTGGACTGGACCTATATCACTGGCTCTCCTGAGTCTCTAGCTTGCCCACTGTAGCACTTAGGACTTTCAACCTCTATAATCATGTGAGCCTATTCCTTATAATAAATCTCTCCCTCTCCATACACACACACAAACACACACATACACACACAACTGGCTTTGCACTCTAATATAGTTTCTATTCTTTAAAATGTTCAATACTTATTTAGATTTATGAACATGTTTGCCAATTTCCTCCTTCAGTACTGCTTTCTGAATTCTGTTCTCCACTTTTAGATTCATTATTCTTGTTATTAAAGCACCTGTGTATTAGTTCTTTCAGATGGGAACACTGACTAATAAAATGTCTTAGTCTTGTCTTGCCTGAAAATAACTTAGTTCTCACTTTTGAATGATAATATAGCTGGCTATAGAATAAGCTAAGAGTCCTTTTATTTCAACCATTTGAAGATAAGATTCTACTGTCTCTTGATACCTGTTATTGCTAAGAACTCTACTGTCAATCTAATAATAATCCTATAGAAATAATTTGTCATTTATCTCGTGTTCCTTTTAGAGTTTTCTTCAATATTCAATAGTTTCATCACCAGGTGCCTAGGTATGGCTCTTTTAATTTAGCTTGCTTGGAATTAGCTGTTTTATGAACCTAAGGATATATGCTTTTAACTAGTTTGAAAAGTTTTGACCCACTATAGCTTTGGCCTCCATTCTCTTCTTTGGGCACTCTTATATTAGACATCTATTAGAAGGCCTCATTACTATCCCCCATGTCACCTACTGCTATAAAGTATCTATATTTCCTCTCTATTCATCTCTTATGTTATACACTAAAGGTGCTTTCCTTAGAGCCATCCTAAAATTCACTAACTTTTGTTTTAATCTAATTCTTCTGACACTTCACTCATCTAATGAATTTTTTTTCAAGATTTATTTACTTACTTCAGAGAGAGAGTGAGAGAGCACACACACACAAGCAGAAGGGGCAGAGGAAGAGCAAGAGAGAGGATCTCAAGCAGACTCCATGCTGAGCATGGAACCCAAAGACTGCACCACCCAGGCACCCCTCATCTAATGAGCTTTTAACTTCAATCAATTGTCTTTCCCAAATCTGTCTGCTCTTTTTTATACTATATTCTATTCTTTCACTTATCCTCATTTATTAGATCAGTATATATAATTTTTATGTTTTAAAACATCATCATTTAACTTCTATTATATTCATTTTCTCATTTCCAGTTCATGGTATACAATTTCTCTATCTATGTGCCTACCTGCCTATGTACTCATCTTCCCTCTGATGATGGTTTTCTCACTTGGTTGGTAAATTTTTACTGTGAACTTAATTTCAGCAAGAATTGTTTGACCTGCACTGTGGAAATAACCATGACAGATAAGTTTCATGTTTTCTTTTGCAGAGACCAGTTTTATTGTTAATTTCTTAATGTGGGTTTCCTGCAGTATAAACAAGAGTGCAAATTTGGACTCAGATCCACAAATGGTGCTGGTCTATTTCTAGTTTCTCTCTCCAAATACCCCACAACTCAAGGCCATATACAGGAAGCAAGCTTCCTTGCCATTTTCTCTGGGCAAGTGGAGTTTTCCCAGTCCTTTTCTCATGGTTTGGGCTATATGTGAAGGCTCACCTCCATCACCTGGTTGCCTGTCTTTCCCTCCAGGGAGTTAAAAATCTTGGCCCCAACTCCTCATGTCCATATCTAAAGCTAAAAACCCTTGTGGATCTACAAAGTGAGAGCCCTTGTTTACCAATCTAACCATACATTCTCTCTTCATTCCTTGCCCCCAGAGACTGAATTCCTTTTGTTTGAAATTGGTTTTGTATTTTAAAAGATTTTTGTTTCTTTTTTCTATCATTTCTGTATCTTTGTTATGGAAACACAGACCATCAATAAAAGCTCATTTTGCTATGCTGCTGAAATTTTTGGAAACTTTTTAGTTAGAAATTCAAGAAAAAGCTTATTTCCTTGGTTACTTTTTGTGGAGTTCAAGTTATTTAAATATATCAAGAGAAGGTCTTTCTAAGAAACTGGAGCCACAAACAATAGAGAGAAGGGCAGGTGGCCAAAAAGTGGGTGGGTTGTAAAGTGGGGCCAAAGTCCTCTCTGCTGCATAGGGTCTGTCTGGGCCAGCAAATGGGAGAAGCGTCTCAGGTGGCTAGGAAATGAATTGCTACCCTGAATCCTCCAAAGACTGCTGCTGCGTCACAGGCCAAAGCACTGTGCTAATCAAGCTTAGCAAGTTTTTGTGGGTTTGAGAATCAGTTCTATTAAATTCTCATATAAACTCATTTTTTTTTTTTTTTTGAGGGGAGAGGCTTACACAATAACTTCTTAACATGCTCATGATTTGGCAGTTTAGGCTAGGTTAACGGAGATAGCCTGTCTTTGCGTGACATTACCTAGAGTGGATTACCTGAGTGCTGGAGGGCTCACTTTCATCATGACTCACTCACATTTCTGGCAGATCTGCACTTGCTTCCACCCCAGCGGAAACAGTGAGTGAAGGACCCTGATTCCTTTCCAGGAGGGCCTCTCTAAGGTCTGCGTGAAGTTCCCCTTGAAAGGGGTTCCAAGAACAAACACCCCAAAGAACCAGGAAGCACTTTACAGTTCCTTATGACTTGTACGTCACTCAAGACCATGTTTATTTACATCTTCCTCAAAAGAGGATAAACATGCCTTTTAAAGGAAAGGTTAACTTGGAAAGCTATGCTGTCCAAGACTTTCAAAGGGAGAGGCAGCATGGAGCAGTGGTTACAAGCTGAGCCTAGAGTCAGGCAGACTTGGTTTGAGGCCTGGCTCTTCCACCCACTAGCTCTGTCGTCTCAACAAGCTAATTCATGTCTGTGACACTCAGTCCCCTCCTCTGTCAAAGAGCAGAACACTGGTACTTACTTGGCAAGGCTGTTGTGAAGATGAAATAAAATAACCCAGGAAGAGCATTTAACATGCTGCTTCTTTCAGACTTGGGTAGCTGAAGTTGTTACCTTGTTGCTTTGGCTGTCCTTAGAGCACAGTGTGCATTATCCATACCTGTATCACTTATTACCTTCTCTTGTCAAGAGGGTAAAAGAAGAAAGACTTGATGAGATATGTATAAAGTCGGAGGACTGTTCTTGCCAAGTATGTAACTGCCACAGCCTTGGAGAGACAGCCAGAAGGGAATCTGCCAGATTCTCCCTTCCTACCTGCCACCCCTGCCACGCCCTCCGTGGCAGTCAGCGTAGAACGCATCATACCAGCTGTTCCCTGGGAAGAACCTGGGAGAAGTCCTTTACACATTCGTGTGTATTAGCATACTGTGCTGTATCACTCAGTGGGAGGGTGGGGGGTGGTTTGGGGATTGTATTTTAAATCTTGTCTATAACCATATAAAGGGTGTTTTCCCTTATTTCAAGCACTAGCAATCAAGCAAGTAGAGAATTGCCCCCAAATCACCTTCACACCCATTCTATGATTCTTCCATTCTTTGGTGTAAGCTTAAATAAGTAGCCAGCTACTGCTGAAAGGAATTGGGGCAAATAAGCAGTGGATCCTCTAGGCTGTTTAAGGTCCCTGGAAATCCTGCCTTGCTGCAGAGAGTGCCTTTTGATAAGGTTATACCCAAGCTGAAACAAAGACTAGACCATATCTAGTAGGCACCCCTCACCCAAGGTCACAAATAGGCTTAAACACGACAGGAGACCCAGCATGGGGCTGCCTGTGTACGGGATGGAGCAGTCAGGAGAGAAAAAGGGATGAAGTGGAAGATGGATGGTATTAGGATAAAGATGAGATGGACCATTCGGAGGGAAATATATACTCAGACAGACAGTGGTGTTAGAACCTAGTTCTCCCTCCAAGAAGAAAAAACAATCTGTGCAGGTGAACAGCTGGCGGGGGAAGGCAGCTGCTTCCAAAGCACACCAAGAGTCTTCTTGCCTTTTCATGTGGCTCCTGCAGAGCCTGAGCTCCAGCTAAGCCCAAAGTACCCGCTAGAATTTAATCTTCCCTTCAAACGCCGGTTTAAGGCCTTTGGACATCAAGGTCAGAAAGGTCCCAAGTTACATCTCCACGGGAGCTGGCCTTCCAATGTCTTTTCCGGACATTTTCAATATCTCCAGTGGCCTATAGGAGCTTACTTACTTTTGCAGTTGGAACTACTTCTCAAAGATTCCAGGCAGCTCACTAGCTATCCCACTGCACAGGGGTGATCCCTAAAGCAGTCTGAAACCGTCTGACAATCTAAATAAGCAGTATCTTTTAACATGAGGGAATCTTACAGGGGCAAATTAAATTCTCCTAACTGGTACATAATCGTGTAAGATATAACTTCAACTGCAGTGAACACAGAAAAAAAGTATTATCTAAGGACAAGAGGAAGAGGTCTCGCAAGCATGGGTATTCACACTGATAAGACCGTGTCAGGCAATCTGTAGATCCAGAGCCACTATACACCATCAACTCTTATTCCACAAACAAACACTCAACAGATATTTATTAAACACCTGGTTAATGCCAGTAATATACTTAATCCCATCCTACTACCCAGCCACCCCCAATTCTATCCTCCAAGCCTGGAAGGTTCTTTCTTAACTCCCCTCAGCCAAAACTTCAAAGCCCAGTTCAAGTCTCATCTCCAGCAGAATTTCCCCTATGTTTCCAATCCACTTGCTGTCCCCTTCTTCTTACTGGGGGGAGAACTCATATTGTCTACCAGTCAATTGGCACTTGATTAAATATTACTTTGTCATCTGCTGACACGAAATTGATCCAGATGCCAAGATGTGAAACCATGACCTACTTAAAAAAAAAAAAAATCTGAAGGAAAAAGGAGCATTTAGCATAATATTTTAAAAAATGATGTCTTATTTCCTCAATGTTATCTTTAAATATCTGGGGGCTTTTCCACGGAGGATTAGGCTCACCCTGTGGTTACCCCAAGAAGATAAGAGATAATTCTTCCAAGTTTATTACCAGTTCCAAAGCTAGCAGGTTTCAGATTTCAAGCTTGGCTTTCAGTGGTCCTACGCTTATTTGGTCTATATAAGTTTTGCTTAACCATTTCTTTCATCAAAGCCCACCGAAGAAGATTTTTTAGACATTTTTTCCTAATGTCCCCCCATGAAATTTTAATGCCACAAGTCTACTGTATGTCTGCTAATGCAACATCACCCCCTCTGAGAATGGTTCCCATGGAGGACTAAGGAACTGTTTGTGTCAGGATATTTGGCAAACTGCTTACCAGTAGACATATTTCTCTGTTATCACCTTAAGGTTGCTCTGCACAAAATAGTTACTCAACAAATAGATGAATGAATTACTAATAAACTACTCAAAATCCAAGTCCTGCCTGTATTCCCTACTGTTATCTCAGTATTTAGGTAGTCAAATAGATTTGACTTAATTTGAACTTTTCTCATCATAAATGACTACGTCTTTAAAAATATATATACATATATTGTTTTCAGAAAAATAAAGACTAAGAGGATATGGGACACAATGAGTCTTTAAATGGTGACAACATCTAATGCCACATATCCTGAAGAGGAGAGTACTTAATGTGGGCATGGGCACATGAAGTGACTTTCCGAGCACACAAAACATTTTTTTTTCTTTAGTGGTTATGTATTATTTTTATAAATACTTTCTATTTATGGCAAGAAATTCTAGTTTATTGTGTAAGGGAAGGTAATTTCCTTTCTAAAATAGAATTAACTAAATGACACTTTAAAATTTCTCAAGCAAATATAGTATATTTATTATTAGTACATGGGGGACAACGGAGATAGGGAAAAACTATAATGAACCCAAGGTTCTAAAGTTTCAGAAACACTAGTTTAACATTTGTACAAAGTCAGCAGAGTATTCAGGAAGGTGGGGTGGAAGTATTCAGTCTACCCTACAGCAAGTTCCCACTTCTAAAAAGGAATAACAGCTAGCATTTACTGAGTACTTACCATGTGCTAGGAACTGTCCTAAACTCTTCACATGTATTAACTCATTGAATTCCCACGATATACCTGCAAAGTGGCTATCCCGATCTTAGAAACAAATAAATTAAGGCAGGAGGAACTTAAAAATTTTATTTATTTATTTGAGAGAGAGGGAGTGTGAGCCAGAGAGAGGACAAGTGATGGGGGGAGAAGCAGACTCCCTGCTGAGCAGGGAGCCCGATGCGGGGCTCTATCGCAGGACCCTGGGATCCTGACCTGAGCCAGAGGCAGAAGCTTAGCCAAATGAGGTACCCAGGCGAACCCAAGGCATGAGGAATTCAAATAACTTCCCCAAAGTCCCACTCCTGATTATTGGTAAAACCGTGATATAAACCTGGCCAGTTTAGGATCATAATTTCCAGCCTAATCCTTCTCTAGCATTATTCTTCAAAAGTGAACCGAACTGTTCTAGGTTAATGTATTATACTTCAATGAATAACTCAAGTTTTCCCTTGGTATCCCCTCCTGCCTCCTAGATCTCCCTCAGATTCAAATATTAGCAATTAAAATTTCAAGGTACTTGGCATTCCTCATAGAACAAATATAGGTCCTCAAAATGAAGCTGAGCTCTCTGGTCCTAGCTTATGGGGATCCAGCATGTCAGTTGTGTCATAGGTAAAAAGAAGACTTAGCTCAAGGTCAGGGGAGAAAGCTGATGTAGCATAGACCTACCAAAATTTCCTGAGGTAGCCCCGAACCTGGCAAGATCACAAGTATCTTACAGACTATAAAAAGAAAGAAAAATGGGTGCTTCTATAGGTAATATCACAGTGGCAGCTGGTATGACCAAGTTTGTATTATTCAATGAGACAGGGGTTAAGTCTCTGCTTTGCAAGCTGATGACTTCAAGAAGCCCCTCTCACAATTCCCTCTGGTAGCCTGCTCATTTAGATCTCCTGTATTTCCTTTTGCTGGCAAAGACCCATACCACATCATGGTGTCTGCCTCGGTGCATAATTAGAAAGCAGTTAATTCTAAGTCATTAGAAGTGCTGCCCAGGATTGGAAGGATGCATGGAAAGGGAGAGAGTACACAGGGCATGAACATGTGTCCTTTTTTGGCAGGTCCCTAGCCTAATGAGAATGGTAAACTAAACTTTGGATATCTAAAATTTTAGGAGGGGGCAGATGGAGAAGCAGAGGTGCAATTTTAAGGTAACTTAAAAAATATGAAAATTCACACACTTTCAGCCCAGCGAAAGAAACATTTCCTGGGAACTAAGCCCATGTGACTAATTACAGCCAGGGACAGCACTTCTATTCAGAAATAACTTTTGTCTAATGCTCCTGAGAAAAATCTCAACAACTTTCAAGGAAAACACGGCTATTCAATTTCTGCCCATTATCCAACACAGAGATCTATCTTTCAAATGCTTTATGAATTACAGAAAAAACAGGTCAAAATTCTTTGTGCCAGACAACCTAAGCAATGAAGGCAAAACATAAGTCAGTCTCATTTTAAGGACAAATACCAGAAAAATATCCTACCAGGGTAGAATATTTTTACAAAGGTCTTGAAATTCTCTGGGTTTTCAAGAAAGCCTATATTTTGGTCCCTCAAGCAAACGAGCTATTCATTTAAATGAACAAGTTAGTAGCCTGATCTAAAAATAGCTGTACAATTAACAGTGTACTATATAATTAAAATCCGTATATCATTAAATTATGCGGACGTTAACTTCACTATGAATTCTTTATGTAATGAGACAGTTAAAAGATACATTTCTTCATTTGTAATTAATCTTTCAGCAAGTCCGCTGTGCACAATGGCAGCACAATAC
>RCUC01073322.1:17500-27069 GCA_003697995.1 Taxidea taxus jeffersonii
GAATCTCAGAGCATATAAATTGGCTAATATCTGAAAACATTTACAGATACTAGAGGAATTGACTACTTGTAGGACATGATGAATGGGCCTTTCAAACACCCGGAGACAGCTCTGCAAATCTCCCTGGCTGCTAAAGCCCTCATTTGATTTTCCAATTTACTCCTCTTAAATTTATCTTCCCACTAAAAATAAAAAGTGCTGATATTTTTCCCCAGTGCCATCCTGGAGAAGATGACTCCAAAGGGTTACTCTGGCAGAACTAATCTGCTTACACCTGCTCTTCCTCACCTGACAGAGCCGGGGCCTTCTGATGCCTTTTCGTCTGATCATTAAACTGAACCGAATATGCCTTCAGCTCCACGTGAAAGAGAGTAATTAGTATACTTGTCAAGCCAGGTACAGCCCTGCTTACCCTGCTTTTTTTCCCTCCAGCAGCTAATGAACTGCTCCCATCTCATTATTCAAAAATAAAAAGGCACTTAGTATACTATGAACTGATTTTCCTTGCTCCCCCCCCCAAGAAGTAACAAGATTCGGCGCTGATCAACCCTACCATTAAGTGACAAAGTGATAAATACCCTCTGGATTGGTGAAAAGTTAGCCCCTTGGTAGTCAGTCGGAAATGGTACTAAACTCAAATGTTTTATGAGGTAACTTGGAGTGCGCCGCCATGCTTAATCGAATCCAAGACCCGCCCCCCATCACATTAATCAGATCCATTATTCTCCACCTTTAGATACACAGGTGTTCAGCATTCTCATATCATTCTATTCTCCCTCAGCTCTTGACACTTTCATATTCTCTTTTTTCTCTTTTAAAGATTTGTTTATTTTTTAGAGAGACTGTGCACTGGGAGGGGGAAGAGAGAAAGGAGAGGGGCAGAGGGACAGAGAAAATCCTCAAGCAGGCTCCCCACTGAGTGTGGCACCTGACGTGGGACTTGATCTCACGACCCCAAGATCATGAGCTGGGCCGAAATCAAGAGTCCGAAGCTTAACCGACTAAGCCACCCAGGCATCCTACCATCTTCATATTCTGTATTATTTGCTTACTCATACATTTATGGTTGGCCTGCACAACTAGGATAGAGGCCCTGGGAGGGCAGGGATTTTGTCTATTTTTTGTTGGTTTTACTAATGTCTCCCAAGGCAGAATGAATGAAAAGTAAATTCATATAGATACATAGCTGCCTTAAAATTATAATGAAAATGTAGAAATATTCTAAAGGTCCAAAATTTCAAAACTTCTTTTTCTTTCAAATTAAATAAGAATAAGGGAGAAAAGGAAAGACACAAAGAAATAGAGCATCAAAGAGAAGCAGTACAGAAAAAAAAAAATTGTTTTACCCTCCCTGATAAATAAAATCTAAGCAAAATTTTAAATTAATAATATTTAACAACATTCCTTCTTTTTTCTATGCTAAAAGCAAGTTGACGTTTTGAATGTTTTAAAGTTCTGTGTACTTTATTTTATTTTAAAGATCTTTTTATTTTATTTTTTTGCCAGAGAGAGAGAGAGAACACAAGCAAGGAGAGCAGCAGGCAGAGGGAGTAGCAGGCTCTCCACAGAGTTGAGTGCCTGATGTGGGGCTCGATCCCAGGACCCCAGGATCATGACCTGGGCTAAAGGCAGACACTTAACGACTGCTCCACCCAGGTGTCCCTATGTACTTAATTTTAATTTCAGGGAAAAAAATACCAGTACTGCCAATGTAGAACAAATTTTAAAACATCAAAATTCATAAAATGAAGAAGTATTTAAAACAGGTCACATAATTACAATTATCCTTTAGGAGAAAGCAAGGATGATAACATCCTAAATTCCTCCTAGATTCAGACATGATTCCACTTTGCTTACATTACCACAAAGCATTACGCTCAGTCTTTAGAGGTGTCAAACTCTTCTGTTATAGGTAAAAACTTTGGAATGAACAAATTCCATGTTTTCTGGGTCATAATTTTAACCTAAATTGAATATGCATCTATGTGAGGAGTAGTAGAGCACAAGCCTCTTGAAGACAGATAACCTGACTTAGCCATTAGACCCACCTTTCCACAGAGCAGGGAGCACATGTTGAGAGAGACAGAGAGAGAGGAGGGAGGGAGAAAGAAGGACACACATACAATATGTCAGAATGTCTTATAAGAAAATAAGGGAATTTTAAAAACAAAATCTGCCCCTTTGTCACCCCTGTTTGTCAACCCCATTTCCTCTAGCCTTCTGTACTGCTGCTAAAGGTACTGTTTCTTCCTTTCCAGTCACAAAGTCAGGCAAGCAGCCCCAAACAAAGAACATCACGAATGCCAGTGCTGACTCCAAGAATATGCAACAGACGAATGGTTTTGTGAACGGTGCAGCCTACTTTCCTCATCCCCAGAGACCATAAGCTCTCCCCTGCTGCCAAGAATGTAAATAGAAGCAACCAAATCTATAAAATATCAATGAAAGGAATGTTCTTAAACAAGTCATACTTTTCTTCACCAAATGTTTATCAATAGGTTGAAAACTCAACAGGAAGAGCTGAAATGGAAATGCAGAAAAACCAAGATTGAAACAAGAAATAATTTAAAAAATAAGCCCAATAAACAAGCCAGAGAATGTTCTGTCCACCCCATGCCTGGTAGACAAAGGTATTTACTGACTGGCCGGCATTTTTGATAATTCATGGAATGGAAGAGTGTGACTGAGTTTGGAAAAGAACTAAAATCAGGCCCAGGTTTTAGAGGAATTCACCTTTACTTTGATTTCTTCATTTCCAATAGTATGGTCCCTAATAATCAAAACTAGTTGATTTACAAAAACAAAACAAAAGAAAAGTGTTTGTTAATAAATATAACAGATTTATGAGAATTTAGAAAATTCTCATAAATTAATTGAGAAAATTAATCTTTGACACTTATTATAGCATTGACAGGCCTCTTTTTATAAAGAAGAGTATGTAACCAAAGAGAATTTATCAGTTGGTTTGTAAAAAGGGCTTTACCTGAGACTGATGTAAAATAATTTAATCACTGAGATGAATGACAGGCAAGGATATGGGTCTGCTCAGATTATGGGTAACACAGTGGGGGGGGGTGGTTAAAAGATTAGAATGTGTGGCACACATTTAATTCCTGAAGCTAAATAAAAGTTGTCCAGTGAGATTATAACCCAAAGTACAAAATAAATATCACAAGTCATATATGCATCTATAAGTAAGTGACTAAATAAATAAATACAGGAGCCAAAACTTCCTTACAGAAGAATTCCAAATAATATATCTACATAATCTCTCTCTCCAGGAGGTGGAGTTAAATCTTCCTCTTCGGCTTGAGTGTGGGCTAAATTTAGTGACTTTCATTCAAAGAACAGAGTTTGGAAAGGGGAAAACTGTAATTTAATAGTAGAGAAATCTGGCAGACATTGCCTTAACCAAGAGATTGAGGTTAACATAACCAGGGATAAATTGTATTGCTATCATGTACTCCCTGATAGGATAGATGATAAGGAGACTTCCCCTCTGTGCTATTCTTTTCCAAATTCTAAAATCCCAGCCTAATCATGAGGAAAATGTTAGACAAATCAAAACTGAGAAGCATTACACAGAATACCTAATTGATATTCCTCATATGGGTCATTTCTGATGACCCATCATGGTCATCAGAAACAAGAAAAGACTGAGTAACTGTCACACAACAGATGGGATGTAGGAAACAAAATGAAATACCATGGGGGTCCCGAACTAGATCCTGCACCAGCCAAAGGTTATCAATGAAAAAATGTGGTGCAATTCAAATAAAACCTGGAGTCTGGTTAATAGTAATGTACTGATGTGGGTTTCTTAACCGGTAACCAATGTACCCAGTGATGTATAATTTTATAATAATTAGCGATAATTAATTAAATTAATAATTTAATTAATTAATTAAAACTAATTATAATAATTAGTGATAATTAAAAGAGTGACAGGTATGGGGAGGACTCTACTATCTTGGCAACTTTGCTATAAGTCTAAAAAATTTATATATTATATTATTATATATTATTACATATTTATATTATATATTACACATTAGTATATTATATATTATCTTTATATATTATATATCATTATATAAAAATTATAAATCTAAAAAATCAATAAAAATTTTACTAAAAAAAAAAGTTATAGCTTTCTAGTGAAATGCCCCTAGATATGAGCTCATAAAAAATTTAACCCTTCTTGGGGTGCCTGGGTGGCTCAGTGGGTTAAAGCCTCTGCCTTCGGCTCAGGTCATGATTCCAGGGTCCTGGGATCGAGCCCCGCATCGAGCCCCACATTGGGAATCTCTGCTCGGCTTCCCCCCCTCTCTCTGCCTGCCTCTCTGCCTACTCGTGATTTTTATCTGTCAAATAAGTAAATAAATAATCTTTTTTAAAAAAAATTAACCCTTCCATTGCCATTAAAAACAACACAAAAATAAAACAAAAAACTCCTGTTGTTTTTGACAACGTGTTGGCTAAAGAATTCCCCAAGTGTAAGACCTAGTTATGTAGAGGAAAAAAGGGTTATAAATTTCAACAGTACATATATATAGGTAGGCCAAACATGCTGTTGTTTTTACTACAAGAAAAAACACATTAAGTTAAAACAAATAAAGTAGTAAAAGAATTCAGGAAATTGAGTTCATCCTTCCATTCTATGCTTTAAGAAGACCAAAATTAATTTCTCCCCATATAGAGCATCATAAATATAATTCCAAGAGGTTTCAGAATCTCTGAGATTACCACAGATTTCAAATTTCAAGAGTACTGAAAGAAGACCTATGTTTGCAGGAACTATGAGAATATTGCTGCCTATTGCTGAAAAGTTCCTATCATCTGAGTGCCTATTATGTGCCATGCACCATGTCAGGTGCTTTACAGAATCATCTTTAATCTGTATAACAGAAAAGGTGGATGTTATCTGATTTTGAAGATGAGCAAACTATGGCTGTCAGAGAAGCTACCCAAAGTGATAATAAGAGATCAAACCGGGATTCCAACTCTGCAAGAGGAAATGCACACAAATTTTAACACATAAGATTTAAGCAGAAAGAAGATCAAGTCTTCTCACATTAAAAGAAGCTAAGCACTGGGGGCAATATCTAAGCAATCCTGTTAACTCACAGTCATTAAATAATGGAAAGAAGTAGACTCTGAAATTAGAAGATTTAGGTCCCTTCCCTCCTCATTGCTTTTGTTTTTTCCTTTGTGCGTTCAGATACATAATGAGGGTAAGCAGAACAGGTAGGTGTAAGTGGTCCGAGATCAAGTCCCAGTTCTTGCCCTTTCTAAGTGTACAGCAAGGCTGGTCATTTATCCTGAACTTCTGTTTATCATTTATATAACCACAAAATAACATCTGCCTTATCTATGTCGAAGGGTTATTATATAGGTCAAAGAAAACTTATCAAAACTTTTTTAAACAGTAAGGTTTCTATCTACGTGTTTCATGTGTTATCTACAAAATTCCTTAATATCCTCTCAATCCTAGAGTTGTAAATAAATGGCAGGTATATTATCAACAAAATATATAATCCAAGTCAACTAATGCATACAGATGTGAGACCAAGGGATGAACCAAGAGAAGGAGCCATAAATTATTCCTCTATTATTATATAAACTGTCTTCTTAGATCAAAAGACGAAAATGAGAAGTTGGACGTTAGGTGGCCTAGTGAAGAAGACAAATCATTTACCTACATACACAATTTAGTTTTAGCAAAAATAATTTGGTAATCCTCATTAAAATACAAAAGCTTGTTTATATACAATGACATCACAGATCGACCGACTACGATCCAAACGGTCAAAGCATGGGCCCTCGATGAAACAGAAGTTATTTGCCATCAACCAAGAAAATCTACACAAAATGCTGCATTTTATGTCCTTGCAAGGCAAAAGAAAGTAGCTCATGTTGTTTGTATATTTTTATCTGGTTAATGAGTAAATACTATTCATATCTGCCAAGAATGTTGTTTATCAAGCTTCTCAAGGAAAGAGTTACTTATAAAATGAAGCAGGAAAAAAACCCTTACAATTATCTCATTCTTAAATATATTAGCATCCTCTCATGAAAGTGGAATTCCTAAATTCTCAAACCGTGACGTAATATTGGTTTTATTGATTCTCTGTACAATTTGTGGGAGTACCCAATCATTATTTTGACAGTTTTATCATAAGGTAATAGACTTCCTTTTAGATAATTGCAGTTACCACATTCAATTTCAACCTTCCATAGGATTTTTTCCTAGATACAGCTTTACTGTCAGTCCTAGATCACATTACTTTCTTTTTATAGCTATACACACAAAGCATTTTAGGCGTTACACCTAATTATGTCAGCACAATAACAATTTAAAAGCTCATCATTAAGAAGTAAAGGTTAAGCACTTATATGTTAAGACTCCTTTTTATAAAGACATATAGTGCTATATGACATAAGTAAATGAATTACATAAGCACTTAAAAGTCTGTGTGAGAGTTACAAAAAAATAAGACTCTTTTTTAGATAAACTAGGAAATTTGAGGCGTTTGTAACCAAGCAATAGCATTGGTGAACTGCAGTGTTGACTTATAAACTTTCTGGCACAGGAAAATGATTTACCCACACAAGGTTCAGGACGCAGAGTTGGGTGGTGACAAAATAATTGTTTTCCTACAGAGGAAGTTTAGCATAATCATTAAGAGAATAGGCTCTGATATCCTACTGTTTGACCTGGGGCAAGTCTCCCAAGATCTTTGTTACTTGACTTCCTCATCTGAAAATGGAGATACTACTACTACTACTACTACTACTCTCATAGGGTTGTTCTGAGGATTAAATGTCCAAGTGGAAGAGCTCTTAGAAAGTACTTGGCATATGCTATGCACTATATAAATACCAGCTATCATTATTGCTTACTTGAAATGTTAAGCAGCTAAAAACTTAATAAAGAGATAAGGAGCAAAACTTGAAAGGTGATCTAAACCAGTGGATAGAGTGACAGACAATGAGAGGCAAGAGATGAACTCTACTCATGGAATGTGGAAGTATGAGGTGTTCCAATTCTAGAAGAAAGGCAAATTTTAAGTTCAGAAGTTCTTTGCAGAAACAAGGAATTAGGCTGAAAGGAACTCTAAAGACTGAGGACAAAACTGGTTGTCAAGGCTTAACACTAAGTGGGAGATCGCAGCTCAGGATTCCACACAGATCCACACAAGAGGCACAACACTCAGGAACATGGTTCTGATAAACTTGCAGTCTCCTGTTAGGTGTATCTATCTGTGGGGAGCAAGGGACAAGTGATGGCAGGGATGGTGTCAGAGAGCAGACAGCAGAGGGGAGCAACCGCAAAGAGGCTAGGCTTAGCGGCCATTCAACTAAGTTATTAAACCCCCCGAAAAATACAAGCCATGGTAATTTCTCAGTTTAGTGCATCTCATCATTTGGGGAGGAAAAAAAAACTCTTAATTTCCATTCTGTAATTTCCACAATTATAAATATAATTACTTCAGAAAACGATTTAGTGTCTCACTAGACTCAGACAAAAATTCTGTTACCCCTAGTCAATTTAACTGATTAAAAAAAGAAGAATCTAGACTAAGAAGTAGCTCCTTAATTAAAAAGGGCAACTATATGATATAATTTGGCATCCAAATTAACTACTTCTCTCAAGATACACAAAAGGTGTTTCTAGTAAGTGACTGTGTTTCTAAAGAAGAAAAACAAATCAATGTGGTTCTGCAATAAATATTCTGAAATGACCAGAAATGTCAATAATCAGTATCTCATATCAAATTAGAAAATAAGAAATATTGGCCAACAAAGACTTTTTTTCTTATTTTTCAATCTTTGTAAATAAAAGCATTTTTTTAAGTTCTAAGAAGATTTCACTTTATTGTAAATTCATTTTCCCTAAAAAGAAAAAAAAAATTACATGAAGTCAGGACTATACCAGAAAATTTTGCCTATTATAAGCACCATACATGTATGAACTGCTTTTTTAAAGTTTTTTTTTTTATTCTGGTAAAATATACATAACAAAATTTATCATTTTAACCATTTTTAAGCGTACCATTCAGTAATAATAAGTACACACATGTGATTGTGCTACCATCACTGCCATCTGTTTCCACAACTTTTTTATCTTCCTGAACTGACATTCATACCCATTAAATAGTAACTCCCCAACCTCTCCTCCTTCCGGGCCTGGCAACCACCATTCTACCTTGTGTTGCAATGAATTTGCCTACTTGAAGCACCTCACGTAAATGGAATCATACAATATTTGTCCTTTAGTATCTGACTTTTTTCATTTAGCATAATGTCTTCAAGGCTATATGAACCAATTTTTACTTCCTGACTCTTCCCAAAGTCCCAGTGAGGGTGGTGGGGATTATTTCTGTCCAAATCAAGCAACAACATGTCATCAATCCTTGATTATTCTTATCTTTTAGATCCTGAGGCAACTCTGTAATCCCTTTTGTCCTGCCCCAACTATCCTCTCAGCATCATCCCCTCCTTCCCCTAACAGCTTGTTCACTGATTCAGTTTGCTTTTTATACTTTAAAGTATTCCTTACAAGCTGTTGAAAATATAAAGGGAGGAAGAACTTCAGTATTACATCAACATTAATAGTCAAGGTAGATTATTTTTTTAATTTCAAGTAACCATCCTCTTCTTATACCCATGATCATGGACAACACTGAGCTCATTAAATGCCCCTGACTACATTGTATATAAAGCATAGTTGGAATCTAATTTCCAATTCTGAGCTTCTTGAATGACAAAAGCTTTCAGTGTAATTGTTATCATTAATATTTATCATGCAATGAATATGCTTGTATACTCCATTTTCAAACTAGTGAAAATAAGTCATTTTCTCATTCTACCAGTTGCAAAAAGCAAGTCTAGAAGTAGACAGAAGAAAATGCCTACCCACTGATACAATTCTTATCAACAAACACTGAGGGTCCAAAATAAGCTCAAATTCCTACCCCTGTAATTTTACCTAAACTGTCCAGACAACAAGCTTCAAAGTATAGAATAGAATACAGTAGAGTTTTCAAGAAATGGAAAACATCATATGGTGTTGAAGCTTTAAAAGTCTTTTAATTAAGACTTTAAAAAATGTTTGAAATTATATAAGAGGCTGAAAAGAACCTACTGCAATATGTAAAGAAATTATATTTCCCAATAACTAAATGTATAATCAATAAGCAAGAGGTTTGCAAAGAGTAGGAATCAGTCCCCTCTATTCTAAGTTAGAGAAGCTCCATGCATTCACCTCCTCTCAATGAGGCATTTATTTCTAGAATATGAATTAATTCCTGATATTCATTTTACCACCATTTAGGGAACAGAAAAATTTAAGTTGCCACCCAAATGGATAGCCAATCGTTAATTATTTTAAGGATTAAGTAGTAAGTTGAATACTTACAAATCAAATAAGGAGTCACACACAGAGTGAGAACTGCCACCTCCTATTCAAAGTGTCTTGGAAAAAAAAACATTGCATTTACAGATGATGCAAATTTACACTATGTTCTTGAGAAGGAGCCTAAATTTCCAGCTTCACAGAAGCATTC
>RCUC01073342.1:0-21923 GCA_003697995.1 Taxidea taxus jeffersonii
TTTTTTTTTTTTAACCAGTGAGCAAGATTTGCCATATTTGTGTGTCTTTTCATATAGCTCTTTTCATAACATTTTTAGGTTACTTTGAGAAGTATGGGCCTGAGCTTATTAAAATGTATTTCACAAATCTGAGTTCTTTACTCTGTTAATTATTAGTTTATTGGAAATTTAGTTTCAGTCTGGTGTAAGTCCAATACATGATATATTTTGTAGGATCTACAACTTAAGCCCATGAGTTAGAATTTAACTGTTGCCTTTTGTGTTCTTGTAAATCCTGAGGATACTGAGGAGAATTTTGTCTCACTGAAAAGAGTGACTCAGCAGTAGTTGGATATATGTGTGGTGATGGCCACAGATGATGAGGGGACCACTGGCGTCCCCAGTGCGTGGGCTAACCTTGGGATCCCACTATGGGCTTTCAGTTCAGAGTCAAAACAGAGGGCCGTAGTGCTGCTTTATCCACTGGTGGTATTTCATTCAGCTAAAACAACAGGATCTCTTAGTGGGGAATCATGTTTTCTTTTGGCATGAGTCAGTTTCATCTTAGATGCTGAGAACACTGTCAAACACACAGATGCGCACAAGCACCCATTCCCCCTCTCGCACACACACCCCCCCGCCCCCAACCGTGGTCCCAGGAGAGGGAGGGAGGACTTTTTGGCAGTTGGTTTGTCAGTCTCATGTGGGGCATGTTTAAGGAAAAATGAACAGTCACAGAGAAGGATTCACTCATCTAGTCATGTTTTTGGTGCTGGATGGAGAAACTGCTTAGAAGAAGGTAGGAGTATCAGCTGAGAACCAGAATGAGCAGAGACATATTCTGGCCAGGTGCTGACTGGCGCAGGAAGAGCGGGTGACTGGCAGACCCATGGCTCTGGCTGGGTTAGACAGCTGTCTGAAGGATTGTTGGGTCTGTGGGGAAGGAGGATGGGGAGGAATTAAGATGCACACAGGTTAGTTATGTGAGGGAAAGTGGCTGCATAGAACAGGAAGAACTGGCAGTTGGTTGCTGCTTTTCTATTGTCTTTAAAAAGAAATATCACAAATTTGATAATATCCTTTTTATAAAATAAAGGACTAGAGGCCAAGGCTCACTTCTTCTGTCATGAATTCATTATTCTGCCAGTTAATAGAATGGCACTTTTATTCACAAGTGTTAAAACTGTCAGTGACTGATACTCACAGTTGATTTAAAAGTACGAAGGAATATTTAGGGATGTATGATCTGCTTCCAATTGTGTAAAACCAAATGCGATTTGATTGATTTCTTTGTTAAGTTTGTTCTACTATAAGGATAATAGCATAGAGTAGAATGTAAGAAGTTAAAATGTTTGGAACAAAGAGAATATTTAATAGGAGTTTTTAAAATTTTGCCAGAATAAGTATAATTCTGTATATTTGGACACCTTTTGTGAGGTAGTACCTTGTTATCTTACTGACTGTATTAATTTATGTAAAATAGAGTTTATATTGTGATTGCGATAAAACCTACAAAGCAGTCTTTTAGTATTAAAGTTTTAAAATGAGGACTATATTAAAGGTAAGGTTTTTATAGGCATTGGGGACTTAACTAGCATTCCTTTTACAAATAGTTACTGAATTCCTTTTATGTGAGCTTCTAACACAGCACTGCTGGTGAACTTTAAAATTTTTAATGATCGAGAAAGGTTGAGAATGCATGTATTTTTGTGAGGGTAGATCATTTTACTTGTTTTGATCATGCTTGACATTCAGATATTTGAGGTTGAGTTCAAGCTACAGTTTTGTATAAACATTAAAGTTTACTCATCAATAAATTATGTACATCTTTTGAGTAAGTCTTACAATTGCTGTTTTATAGATTTGGTGTTATTAACACCTAGCAACTATTCTTTGATTTTTGTTTAGTTTTCATTAATTTTGTCCATATAAATAGCTGATTTTTCTGTGGCTTATCTTACAGTTTACTAATTAACATGGCTCAAAGCATACACTGCTCAATAAAAAAGAGAAATGGCCCTTGTGAAGATGGTCCTATAGTTTTAAAGAGAGGCTTAATGATCCACTATCTGAAGATAACTTAGTGTGGTACTGCTGGGACATGGACAAATAAATAAGTTAATGTCCTTACTGAATTGGTGACCCCCACAGAGTTCCCTGGGGACTAAAAACCAAACTAGTTGAACCTATGCATTGTGTCCAAATAGAATTCAAGTAGAGCAACTCAAGTACTCTCAGTTCTACTACTTGAAAGTGGAATTATTGAAATAAATCAAAGTAGATTTCATTGCAAGGCATGTTACTGAGGGGGAAGGAGATAAATCTAGATAAAGTTTAATCTTAACACACTTCACATAAACACATAAAGTTGGCAGTAATGTCAAACTTTTTTCCACAGGGTTTATTCTGTGTTTAGGGGTTATTTACCTGAAATAATTGCTTGGTCAATGAGGTTTGAACACTTTTTAAGGCTCTTTGAACACTTATTGCCATGTTACAGTCTAGAAATCCTATACCATCTATATATATTTCCACTGGTCATGTGTAGGTCCCTTGACAAATTCAGGATCACTTTGTGTTCTGACCAGTTCCTAATTAGATCATGTGCCACTTAACATCTAGAACATACTTATGGCTTGCCTTAGTCCCTTGCTAAGTTTTCAAAGGAGGTAGAAGACTTTTATCATCTAATTTATTTGTAGTTGTGTATTATGTATGTGTGTTTTCTTTACACTTAGCTAGTATTCTCCAGCTCTACTAATAGAGCCATTGGCAGAAGCACCATGAAAGTCATACAGTCACATGAGTTTTTCCATTTTTTGGTCCACAAACCTACTTCCCATGATTTCAGATCCGTGCCCTTTTTTTTTTTCAAAGATTTCCTTAATACCTGCTAAATCAGTATGGTAAATAAGTCCTACTCAGAAAAAAATTTTATTACATTAAAGCTTTTCTAACCAATTTACTTTAAGCCTTTGGGAAAAAAGCTTGAAAGTAGTCATACTTCTCTAAGGTCTTTTTTTTTTTTAAGATTTTATTTATTTGATAGAGATCACAAGTAGGCAGAGAGACAGGCAGAGAGAGAGGGGGAAGCAGGCTCCCTGCAGCAGAGAGCCTGATGTGGGGCTCGATCCCAGGACCCTGGGATCATGACCTGAGCTGAAGGCAGATGCCCAACCATCTGAGCCACCCAGCCGCCCCTCTAAGGTCTTTTTTAACACTACTGTTTTAGAGTTTGATAATGACATGGGGTTTGCCAGGTTGGCATAATCCTGTTAAACGCTTGTGGAATCACAAATCCACACTTTGTTGTAAGTATTCTATAGTTTGTCACACACATACCATACCCAAAGACAAATGACCACCGAGTAAAATTATTTTGTAAAGAAAAATGATTTTCAAATAACTGTAAAGAACCAGTTGAATCAATAAATTTTTTATCAAATTAATTGTGTTCTGTTCTACAATAAACATGTGAAATGTATTTTTTAAAATTTCCTCCATGGCTCTAAGTATATATGCAGAACTGTAACAGTTTCACCCCAGAATTCCAGAAAACCATAAGACCTCTTATATAATCGGAAGCATGTAGTTGGTTCTGTAATAGGATTATAAGGACTTTCTACATTTATTACCTAATTTTATTAACAACTTTGTCTTAGCTAGATTAATATGCAGAAGTTATAAAAGGAAATTGAGGTTTGGGAGTCTTAAAACCTTTCTGCTATAACTTAGCTACTTAGGTTTGCTTCCTGGCTCTGCCACCTACTCCTAAATTCATTGCTCCTTCCAGCACAACACATTTGACTTTGTAGAAGAATATTAAACTCAGGATATTTATTCAAATTCACCTGTCAACCTTATATGCCTTGTTTATGTTTGCTTTGGTTCTCATTATTGAACTGTGTGCGTGTTGTCTAAATGTACTGAAAAATATATTTCAGTAACATCAAACGACCCATGTTTCTTACCCATTTGCTAGTCTGCAGTCTTTGCAACTGCCCAATACAAAAAGGAAGGATTTTGGTTTTATATATGAATGATTCTAAAATATTACCCAGTCAGTGGCTCTCCAGTAAGTTTTGGCGGTATAAGTCCTTTTCGTTTCTTAGTTGTGCCTATGGGCATTTTTGCTTACATGTCCTAGTTTAAGCACAGCCTTCTTCTGCTAGTGTTCTACCCTGCTCTCTCGTGGGAGATCCCACCTTACCGTTGCCAACTCACTTCAGTGCTGTTTTCTGGGTAAGTTTCCTTGCTCTTTGCTGTGAAAGTAAACCCTTCTTAAGTCTCACAGGGAGTCTTTGGTGTCATTTACAGTCCATGTCTGAGCTTTCTTTACAAGCTGTGTGAGTAGGCCCTGTATCTGATTCATCTTCTATGTCATTTGCTTGCATATACAGGCATTTTCAATTAATGGCAGTTTTTTGTTCCTGAAAATCAGTTGTTTGGAGGAAAAAATACTAATGAGTATCCCATTTTCTTATTGTTTAAAAAGAAAAAAATATGTGACATGTTATTCTCAAACCCCAACCAGTTTCCTAAAATAGATCTAAAATACACCGTACACTTAACATACACACAACGATCATATTAGTATGTAAATGCTATAAGCATTTTCCCCTGGTAGTAAAAGGTTCAATGATTAACACTTGGTTTGTATGCCCTGACATCTTTGAGACTGTACACTTGTTAAAACATCTGCATTCGATTCTGATGATCCGCCAGTTCTTAGATTATAACTTGAGATTTTCTCCCCCCATGACCTCCTGTGCCATTTTGTTTGAAATGTTGAGTTTTGGTGATGCAGTTCCTTTGTAAATAATTCCAGAAAATATTGGAAGATATACATGTTGTGTGGACTTTGGGTAATAACCAAAATAGTGTTCTGTCAGAGAGACATTGTAAGTTAAGCATCTACTGTTTCATCGATCTTTTTCTTTTGATGCTATCCTTACATTTAAGTAATCAAAACAGTGTGATTGGCTCATAACCTGAAGTAATATCTTTCTTTGAAAAACAGATTTGCTGTGAATGGAGTAAATGAAATTTTGATTTAAGATCTTAAATATTAATTTCTTTATATTGCATTGGCCATTGAGGATGAAACCTTATTTTTAATTTACTTACTGGATTGAAATTCATTAGTGAAAGTTCATGGCTTACTGTTATTTCAGTTTTACTTGATTTACAATATAATTTATATGCCATTAATTTCTTAACAGGTAGTTGTGTCAACTAACATTGCAGAGACATCTTTGACAATAGATGGTGTGGTATTTGTGATCGATCCTGGATTTGCAAAACAAAAGGTACATACTTTAGTACTTTAGTTGTATTTTTTATTAAATTTGTGTTAGCTTAAGAGTTCTTACTGTCTACTCATTTAGTGACTGCAGTTTACTTTTTAAGAATTATTTTTCTGTTCTGTTTTATTTTCAGATGTTGGTGATAACGAACCTTTTCTGTTCTTATATGGCTCTCATGTTTTAAGCCCATGCATAATGTTTAATCTTAGGGTTCTGTATTTTTTTTCCCTATTAGGGTTAATTTGGGGTTTTTTTTGTTGTTGTTTTTATTTCTCTGTAGCAGTGGCAAGTATTTTGGTTTCTGCATTCATTTAAGAAGTATGGAGGTTGGGGCGCTTGGGTGGCTCAGTGGATTAGGCTTCTGCCTTCAGCTCAGGTCATGATCTCGATCTGGGTCCTGGGATCGAGCTCCACATCGGGCTCTCTGTTTGGCGGGGAGCCTGCTTCTTCCTCTCCCTCTGCTAGCCTCTCTGCCTACTTGAGCTCTCTCTCCCTGTCAAATAAATAAATAAAATCTTAAAAAAAAAAAAAAAAGTATGGCAGTAGTAATAAGAGGGATAGGATTGTCATTCCTGTAGATTGGTCACTTACGCAAGGAAATCAGAGTTTCTTTTATGTGCCAGGCATAGTAACTAAAAAGCTGTTAATGTTAACCTCTAGTTGAACAGTGCTGAAAACCAAGCAGTTTAGTCAGAGGAATTGACTGCTCAAGAAATATTGGGGATGTTCTGTAATTTACAGATCTTTGATTACATTTAATTACATTTTGTAGGTATAATTGGGAGAATTTGTTGCATGTAGTATTCATGTTTCTGATGGAAATTTTTCTCTTTAAAGTGGCAGTGTGTAACTGACTTCTTTTGGACTAAGTTCAAAATATTTTTCTTGATGTTCACTCTGAACATCAAATGTTGGAATTGACAGATTCTTCTCAGGCAAAAGCCTTCAAAACTGTCTGCTCTATGAAAGCAAGGTAAAGCCAGTAGAACTGAAATTATTTTCAATTAGGAAGAGTAAATGTGTTAGAAGCTTTGTGTGTAATAGGTAAGAGCCTTTCCATGTTAGCTTGAGTCTTCAGAATGATGGAGTCAGAATATCTGAAAGTTAAGGCACAAGGTGACCAGTTCTTGGTTTCTGTCTCTGATTTACAGCCTTCATCAGTACTACTTTGAGATTAGCTGTGGACTTTGCATACTTCTGTTAGATTATAGTTTTGTGGTTAACTGAAGGAAAAATTCTTAACATTATTTTCATTCCAATAGGTATACAATCCTCGAATCAGAGTTGAGTCTCTCTTGGTAACAGCCATTAGTAAAGCTTCAGCTCAACAAAGGGCTGGTCGAGCTGGGCGTACCAGACCTGGGAAATGCTTCAGACTTTATACAGAGAAGGCTTATAAAACAGAAATGCAGGTAAGGGGTTTTGCTGTATCCTTCCTATTTGTATGGAAGTTTAAGTTGAATTTGTTACCAGAAGAAAATTTTTCTATTTACTTCATCTTGCCTTTGGCACCATAAGCTCCTTACTTTTTCCCCTAGTGAGATTTATGTTGTAATCTACCAGTACAGCTCTCTGTTGTAGTTCTAAGTTGAAGCGAACAGTGACAGTAACACTTTCAACCCTGTAAAGATAGTTCACAGGAAATGTCTGATTCCTTTCTGGTGTTTTTCTCATGTTGATTGGTGGTTTAGAAGTAATGCCAAAGTAAATAGCTAAAGAGGCAGAGAACAGATACGTTTTGTTTTCTGGAGCAAGAGGATTAAGGCATGTTTAACAGAGTAAACATTCTTGTTTTTTTGCTAGGATAACACCTATCCTGAGATTTTGCGTTCTAATTTAGGATCAGTTGTGTTACAATTGAAGAAGCTTGGTATTGATGATTTGGTGCATTTTGACTTTATGGATCCACCAGGTATGAATTCTCAAAGCATATTTTAGTAAACCTTTTAACCAGAATTCAGTGTCTTTGCATCTTATTCATTACACACACACCCCTTATTTTTTTCTTCTAGTATCATCAGGAAGAGTCTCATGGTAGCATTAAAACTAAAAGAGTGACAGCTATCTGAGAAAGTTCTTTTTAATTTGTTTGTTTCTTTGGAATAACTAAATATTCTGGGAATTACTGACTGGGCAGGAAAATCAGAAATTTCCTTTTTTTTTAATGTAGGAAAATGACAGTTTTAAATTATGTAGGAAAATTTTGCGTGTTTATGTGATTCACTGTTTGCTAGATCTCTGTAACTGAATTTGATGACAGTTTGAGTTTTGAGTTTGGTCCACTGTAGAATGAAAAATGAGATGGCTTCTAATAGTTTGTACTTTATCACATTTTTGCTTATTAAAGCAGTTTGTCTAATAGATTGCCTCTTTTCCCCAGCTCCTGAAACTCTGATGAGAGCCTTAGAACTTTTGAATTACCTGGCTGCATTAAATGATGATGGAGATCTGACTGAATTGGGATCCATGATGGCAGAGTTTCCTCTAGATCCACAGCTCGCTAAAATGGTTATTGCAAGTTGTGACTACAACTGTTCTAATGAGGTCCTATCTATTACTGCTATGTTGTCAGGTAATAGAGGGAAAGGAACTAAAAAAAGCCCAGCTCTTCACAGTTTGGGTGGACTTCACATTTGGTTTTGTTTTTTAATATTTAGTATGATAGTGGATTTTATAGTTGGTTTTGAGGAGCTCATTTTGTTTTCTAATCTCTTGTAAATAGATTTATAAAGATCTAATATTTACAAAAGTAAAGTAATTGATTGTGCACAGAATATAGTAAAAGCATTGGCTCTCTTGAGTGCGAATAAAAATTGCAATAAGAAAAGAACAAGTCTGAACACAATTGTAACGGAGTTCTTTGGTAGGTTCATCAGTTTTGCGGTTTATTACTGAAAGCACAAGAAGAAATTCGTTCTAGTACTTGGCACTATTAAGTGAGCCTGGGACAAACCCAAATTATCATTTAAATTTGAGTTCCTACATATATAAATATGTTTTCTAGTGGCAGTCAGGCAAACACAAATTTCAAAGTTAGTATCAAATAAATAGAAATAGTTATGTGTAATTTTAGGCTTAAAATCTAACCAGATGATAATTCTTTTACAATGGCAGAAAACACTTGATAAAAAAATATACCTTATAGATAATATTGCTAATTTTGGAAACTGGAGCATTAAGCTGAACAAATCATGCTGTTTTTAGTTAACAATAAAGCGTAATCCACAAATGACTTGTAACTTGGAAATTAGACTTTCCAAAAAGAAGAAATATGATTAACAACTATACACTGATTCTTACAGCTAAAAATAGAAGACATTTCATGTTTTTACTGATCATCAAAGTACTTTATACTACTAGTTCCAGTACTGGGGAGAATGACTTCAGTTTCAGAGTGGTTTATTAGTCTTTATTATAACTTAATGCCTCAAATAATTCAAAATCTTATTTAGAATTAAAGGATAAATTGAAAAATTTCCTAAATATAAAATTTTGGCTTAGTTTAGATGTATGGTATGTTTTAATGGTGTGAATTTTTTATTTAAGAACTAGCTAAAAATGTTTTTTTGCAGAGTTATGACTGATCAGACTCAGAGCAGATGGGCAGGGCAGTATCGAATCATTTTAATAAAATTGTAGTTCACTTGCGGAGGTGGTGGTAGGTTGTTGTCTGCCTTTCTTACATGTTTTTGTTAGATGCTCCCAGTTGGTATTTACCCAAGATTTTAGTTTGCAGAGAAAGTGTGGGGCAAGATTAACAGATTGTTTGTGTATTTATTTGTTTTCTGCTCAGTTTTTATTCTTCCTGTTTCTCTTATTAGGGATACTATATAATTACCATCATATGAATCTAGATTACTAGCTCTTTAAAAAACTGGTCATTGTGACACAGTTGAAATATTCTAACTATATCTCTTATTTGTAATAAGGAGCTCTGCACAACACGGGGGTTTATTAGCACATGAAGATTATGGACATTTATGTGTAGTGGTTATTAAGCATGACATTTGTTGGGGGGAGATGTTAAGGGGAGAGGAAGAAGTCATGGAACAAAAACAGTTTGTCGAGTTTATACTGCTTTGTTTTCCGTTTAAATAGTTTTTGAAGTTTTCAGGTCCTGATACAAGATAGTACAAATCAAGGGCCTTTTAGGGTGCTACTTATTCCCACTGTTAATTCTGGGAGCTAGTTCACATTTACTTTCACATCTTTGAGAGGTTCTGTACTTCTATGAATTACCTTGCTTCAGTTACATTAAGCAAGACATTTAATTTATATTTATTGTGATCGTATGTCATTGTCTCTATTTGGCTTCTTTGGTATCTTTTTAAAGGGGAAACTGTATGGGAAAGTAATTTGATACTGTATTTGATCTTGTTGTTGATTATTCCCATTATCTTCTATCTGGACTGATCATTTATACTTTTTTATATTGACAAGGTTTTAAGAGCTTTAAAAATGTGTTGACAAAGTCCCAAGCTGTTAAGTATTTTTACTTTCATACTGCTTTTATTACTATGGAATTGCTAAAGTGAATTAAGGAAAGTTGTATTTTAAAAATGTAGTGCACGCTTTGTAACAACTTAAAGTTTTATGTGAATTAACATTGAGGCTCTAAACAAATACTGTAGTTACATATTTTGGTGACCCTTGAAATAATGACTGTTTCAGACTAATTGTCAACTTTTTAAATATTGGATTTTGCTTTTTATATTGAAGTTTTGATTCAAATAACAGTTTTTTTTTTTTAACTTGGGACGTCATTTTATAATCTTTTTATTAAAATGCTGGAAAACTAGGCTGAATATCCCCAGCCTTTTTGAATTTTCTTAATTCAAAGGCGGTTTAACCTTCCACCACTACTGCTATCATCAAAACCCAAGATTTCATGATATTTTTTATGTTTACATATGCTTCTGCTCACCGGTGCTAATAGTGATACCCACCAGTTGGTAATAGCCATAGCAATAGGGAAAAAATTACAGTAGAAATATGGCAATAGACTGGTTAGAAAGTTGTTTTTAGCCCTGCAGTGGGCAAATAGAGCTCATAACTTCCACAGCCATTCATTGGATTTAGTGGATGGCCTTTTGAAAAATTACATTTAGCTTAAAGGCTATTGACACCATAATTCTGGTTATTGGTAGAGCTATCGGCACTGGTTTTTGAAATAAGTTGAGGTTTCTATTTTTAGTTAATCTTGATGGCCTTCAGAATAGCTGTTTGATGCCTACTTTTAGATCTAGTTAAAATAATCAGGTACTCTGTAGCTTTGAAACCCTCTTGTCTTACAGATGTGGTTAGGTGTTGATGTACCAAATCAAGGTAGTAAACAGTCCAAGATGCAGTTGGAGGCCATCCTGCCCTGCCCTATGCTCTGTGAACTGACCTAGCTAGGCCTTGTTCCTCTATCTGTGAATGCGTGACTCATCGATATGGGCGTTTGTGTTGGGCCCATACCAACCTTGTTTAGTCCCACAGTGTTTTGTTCGCCCCACGGAGGCCAAGAAAGCCGCAGATGAAGCCAAGATGAGATTTGCCCACATAGATGGAGATCATCTGACACTGCTGAATGTCTACCATGCTTTTAAACAAAGTAAGTATAAATTAGATTGAAGGCACTCTTTTGTCTCAATGTCACTTGCAGCATATAAGATGTTTCTTCATCTTACTTTCATTTATTATCTGTGACAACTTTACATTAGAAACCCAGGGGTACTTTAGAAAAAACTCCTGACTAGCATTTAAAATAGAAATTGTCTGTCCTTTCCAAAGTTGTTTACTTATAATTGGGGAAAATACCGATTATAGAAATCTGGAAAATACAGAGCAATAAAAACAGAACACAAAATAGTATAATATTTACCACTGACATATAATTTTTATGTACCTTTTTTCCCTATTTTTTTCATTCATTATATGTGAATAGTTTTGTATCATTTATAGAATCTTTACTGCTTAATAATTTTACTAATAATTAGCTCTTAAGTAAATATAAAACTAACAAAATAGAAAAATGGGCTGCAGATGTGAATGACCATTCTCAGGTTATAAGTGGTCCATATACCTGAGGAGAAAGATCAACTCTACTTGTAGTTCAAGAGCATTATTATTGAGAGGTACCATTTTCTCACCTATAAAACTGGCAAAGGTTATAGAAAAATAGTCCTTAGCTCTGTAGGAGTGGGTTTAGTGTAACAATTCTACACTAGAGGTGGAAATACAAATTGATGTGGTCTTTATGAAAAGCAGTAGATTTTATGTCACTGAGACCTTAAGACATTCACACCCTTTGACCCAGAAATAATTTATGAAGTTATCTTTCAGTGCCCAGTGGATACAGATATAATTAAAGATTTCATCCCAGAATTATATATGATAGTAAAAAAGGTAGGGTGGAACTGTCTTAATGCCCACCAATAAAAAGATTGTTCAGTGATTTATGCTATACTGTCCTAGCTTAGCTTTTCTTTTTTTTCTTTTTCTTTTTTTTTCTTTTCTTCTCTTCTATTCATTTATTTGAAAGTGAGAGAGAAAGAGCACAGGGCGGGGGAGGGAGAAGCAGACTCCTTGCTGAGCAGGGAGCCAGATGAGGGGCTTGATCCCAGGATCCAGGGATCATGACCTGAGCTGAAAGCAGACAGTTAACTGACTGAGCCATCCAGGTGCCTTGTTCTAGCTTTAAATCGTTTTCAGAGACTATTAAGTGACATGAAAACATTTTTCCATTTGTTTGAGAACAAGGAAATACAGTGGCTCAAATTCAAGTTTTTCACGTCGTTTTATTTGTAACTCATTTTTGTTATCTTCTAAAAATCTATTTACACTCCTAAAATGGTCTGTTCATTTTGGTACATCTCTTTTGGATGGGGATGAATTAATTTATGTCAGAGTCCAAAAATGCTGCAAAGCCAGTAAGGAACAAAGAGCATAGCTGCCAGTGTGCTGCACGTCTGTGTGTTACACATGAACTTCGCTATGAGTTGAATAGAATTGGTAAATATCAGGTTAAAATAAAAAATGAAGGCCAGTACACAGTTGACTTCAGAATATTTATTTTATCCCTCTTGTGTCCAGTGTACTGATAATGCATAATGTTAAAGACTGTTCCTGATAGGTTAGGTCAATCCAAGAAATACACTCTATTCCTGTGTGTGTCAAACTGTGTCATGTCAGTGGTGGACTTTGTGACCACCAGACAGTAACCTATTAACTGATAGGGACGCTGCAAAGGGGAAGGAAGGTGTTGAGAAGGAACAGATTCTTGTCCGTCTTGGTTCTCATAATCCTTTGATATCATTAAAATATTGTTTTAAGTGGGGATGCCTGGGTGGCTCAGTTGGTTAAGCGGCTGCCTTCGGCTCAGGTCATGATCCCAGTATCCCACATCGGGCTCCTTGCTCAGCGGTGAGCCTGCTTCTCCCTCTGCCTCTGCCGGCCACTTTGTCTGCCTCTGCTCACTCTCTCTCTTTCTCTCTCTCTCTCTCACAAAAAAAAAATAAAAATAAATAAAAAATATTGTTTTAAGTGGAAATTAAAAGATTTCTAGTGGAGCAGCGTGGGTTTTTACCGTGTATGTCTCACAAGACATTTTAATGTTCTTTTAAGTTAGGAGATGGTATTATTTTGTTATTTAAGTTCTCTTTAAATAACTATTAAAAGTTATTTAAGTTATATAAGCACAGCAATCGGTGTTATTTGGATTTCATAAGTTGCTTTGAGAATGAAATTGATAGTATAGAACTGTGTATTTAGATTTTAAGTATGAATGTAATTCAGTTTTTGAAAAAAATTTTTTTTTAAGATTTTTTATTTTATTTTTTTTATTTATTTGTTAGAGAGAGAGTGAGCACAGGCAGACATACTGGCAGGCAGAGGCAGAGGGAGAAGCAGGCTCCCCGCCGAGCAAGGAGCCCGATGTGGGACTCGATCCCAGGACGCTGGGATCATGACCTGAGCCGAAGGCAGCCGCTTAACCAACTGAGCCACCCAGGCGTCCCCAGTTTTTGAAATTTGAGGAGTTTATTGTTTCACATGATAAAATTAGTAAATAATGCTTTTTTCTTTATGTACATATTGGTAGTTGGGAGCTTTCTATGAAAATATTGAACAGTAGATATCTATAAAAGCTTTATCCTACCACTTCTTAGTAAGACTAGGAGAAAGAGTGTCATGAATTAGAGAGGTAGCATCCATTCTCTAGATGCTTGATCCTTGTCTACTGCATGCTTCTCACTGCCATAGGGATGGTAAGCTGTTGGGTGTTTTCAGACCTTCTACTCCATATACTTGTAATAAATAAGGTCAAAGGAAACAGAATGAACATTTGATAGAAGTGTCCCCAGTAGTCAAAGGATTTAGCCTTTAATTACTACCTGTCATCTTTTCAAATAAAGGGAGCTGTTTAAAAAATAATATCAGACTTCCAGATCTCTACATAATATTTGGACATTTCATATCCCTTTATTGAATTTGGAATGTTTTCACTAATGATTTTTAAATGATGTTATGTTATGTTGTTAATTGAAACATTAAGTATAGCAACTGTGTTTCAGATACTAGTCAAGAGGAACTATCTTATCAGAGACAATGCCAGTGGCTGATTACATAGAAAAGCTAAAATTCATCTTGATATACTATATGTTGAAATAATAACTTGTAAAAAATAAATTTAGAGAGGAGAGTGCACACACATGAGCAGAGGGGTGTAGGGGCAGAGGGAGAGGAGAATCTTAAGCATACTCCATCATGAGCTTGGAGCCCATTGTGGGACTCCATCTCAGGACCCTAAAATCAAGACCTGAGCCGAAAGTTGAGAATTGGATGTTTAACTGACTGAGCCACCCAGGTGTCCCTGAAATAACACTTTTGAGAAACAACTAGATTTAAATTATTTTGGAACACCTTGATTTGTCTGTGTGTCTGATTTTACTCTGAAATAATTTGACTTTAGATCTTAAAGGTAGTTTACTGTATTGGTTAAGAAACTTATGGCTAGCATTATTTTAAAATGTTTCCAATTTTAGATTTTATTTTTCCCATTTATCAACTTATTTCTCACAAATTTAGAAAGTACTGTAGTTCTACCAGATACTGTTTTATCTCGATAACTTAAAATTGCCATTTTGTTACCCTAAAGAGTATTCTCTTTAGGGGGTATGAATTCAAAACTTTAGAACCTCAGAAAAGCTATACTTCAGATCAGAGTGTGCAAATCAGCTGCCCTTTTCAAGGGCCCCCTTTTTTACCGTCTCAGTGTGGACATTTCCATTGACTTTGCACCAGCATAAGCGAGGATGCCTCTAAAGCATACTTTTTCTCTTTGTGTTATCTCCTGAAGATATTTGGTGCTTTGTTTTAAATGTCAGTAAGTTCAGATGGATACTTATTCTCATTCTAGATGAGTTAATGACTTGAACACATCAGTTCTTTAATTTAAAGATCCATTTTACTGCCTCACCTGCCCACCCATCCTTTCTGAAATGTGGCTGCATTTTGTAGTGAGCAAACATTTATTAATATATTTGTTGTTCATTTGAAAAGCAATCAAAATGTTGTATGTTACAATTGGTAGAATCTTAGAACTAAGGAGAAAAGAGTGTGCCAAAGATAAATGTATGTTACAGAAGGTGCAGAAGGATCAACATAGTTCTGATTTTAAGAACCCCCTTTTCACATTAACCCTCTTAGGTTTATTTATCAAAAGGCCTATGAAGTAAATGATGACGTTTTCCATTGTGACTCTCTGGGACATAAAAATGTCACTGTATAATATTTTATATTATGCTGCAGTTTGGGCTCTTTGCTTAAATGAGCAAACAGTGGATTGGTTGGAAGCTTGTCAAGGATTCATCAGTGGAGAAATATCCCTTCGATAATAAATACCTGCAGTGAAATTATTTGAAGTGTTTAGCTTTGTTTATTAATAATAGTAAGACTTATTTATTAAACATGAGTGGGGATTCCAGAATCCTTATAAACTATATCACTTGTATTTTTTTTTTTTTTTTACTTTTATAGTCTAGCTCTTTAGTTTTTTATTCCAGTTTTTATTTTAATTCTGGTTAGTTGGCATACAGTGTTATATTTCAGATGTTCAGTATAGTAACTCAGCACTTCCGTACATCATCCTGTGCTCATCGCTGTTCAAAGGGATACATTCATCCTTGTGTTTATAGCAGCAGTATTTTACAATAGTCAACATATAGAAGCAGTCCAAGTGTCCATTGATTGATAAATGAATAAAGAAGACATGGAGTGTGTGTGTGTGTGTGTGTGTGTGTGTGTAAGGGAATATTACTCAGCCATAAAAAAGAATGAATTCTTGCTATTTTCAATGACAAGGACGGAGCTAGAGAGTATAATGCTAAGTGAAATAAGTCAGAGAAAGACAAGTACCATATGTTTCACTCACGTGGAATTTAAGAAAACAAGCAAAGGGAAAAAATAAGATAGGAACAAGTAAAGAAACAGACTTAATTATAGAGAACAGCATGATGGCTACCAGAGGTGAGGTGGTAGAGGGAGGAGTTAAAAAAAAAATAGGTGGTTGGGATTAAGGAGTGCTTTACCACTTATATTTTAAATCTTGTTCGTCCACCATTAAAAGGCACATGGGTTGCAGTGAAACTTTTAAATATTTAGCTCTAGGTTTGTGCTCTAGCTCAGAAGTAGTTAAATGAAAATTATGTAGTAGTCATTTGAATTCAGTTTTACAACTTCTAAATTATATTTGGTAATCTTAATCTCAGGCTGTCCTTCTTTGAAAATGAGGAAGACATGACATTTTATCACATTCCCTCAACCCATCTTTGTCTGTTAGACTATATTGGAAACAACCAGGTGGATGTTCATGGATGATGTGACTTCATTAAAAATACTTTATTCAAAATCACAAAATCTGGTAGCCAGAAACCTTAGTGCTGTTTCTGATTTTGAACTTCACTATGGATTTTTAGGAAAGTTGATAATATTGTGGTACTTTTATAACACTGATGTGGCTAATTCTCCTTTCTGGATTACTTAGTTTATTCTTAATAATGATTTTTCTTTTTAATTAGATAATATACCTATATAGGTAATTCATGTCCCCTCTTTTTTTCCCCTCCCTCCAACTTTGCAGATCATGAATCGGTTCAGTGGTGTTATGACAACTTCATTAACTACAGGTCCCTGATGTCAGCAGATAATGTGCGCCAGCAGCTATCACGAATTATGGACAGATTTAATTTGCCTCGTCGAAGTACTGACTTTACAAGCAGGGACTATTATATTAATATAAGAAAAGCTTTGGTTACTGGGTATTTTATGCAGGTATGTGGATAATACATGCATGCATGTATAATTAAATGTTTACATAATAGTGTTTGCTTTCTGTAATAGCCCTTTGAATCTACTTAAGTTAAAGAATGTCTCTGAATATTGACTTTAAATGTTATGTCCAGATTCCGGACTGAACTAATAATATACCAAGAAATTTTGTGTGTCTAAAAAATGAGTGACAGATTAACTCATTAAACAACAAGGTTAGTAATCCATTTATGTAGAAATCGGTTTGGAATTACTCTTTAATTAACAGTCTGTTTTATGCCAAATGATATGTTGGCCATTTTCAGGTGAGATTAACAGCTATTTCTTCAATGTAAATTTCAGTTCTTGTCTTTTGATAAATGTACTGAAATGTATTGAATCTAGGTTATAAGTGGAAATGTATAGTTCTAAACTGTGCTGAAACGAGGCAGTTCCCTGGGTGGATCCAGAAGTGCAGTTCACTTTCCTTTTCATGTAGAAACTAAAGACTCCAAAATCAGATACTCAGACAAGTGTATTTCATTCACAGTGCTGTAGAGTGATCGTTGATATTTACAGCTGAGACCCTTGGGTGCTCCAAAAGCCAAAAATGTCTTTTAAGTGATAATGATGAAAAATAATTTAAAATGTTTCATTTAGTTTTAAGTATGTTATGGTGGGGATTGTACTAACTGAAGTACAGCTGGTCAGGTAAACATAGTGAACATTTATTTTAATGGATTTTATTTTATTTTATTTTTTAAAGATTTTTATTTATATATTTGATAGAGATCACAAGTAGGCAGAGAGAGAATGGGGGGAAGCAGGCTCCCTGCTGAGCAGAGAGCCTGATGTCGGGCTCTATCCCAGGATCCTGGGATCATGACCTGAGCCGAAGGCAGAGACTTTAACCCACTGAGCCACCCAGGTGCCCCTATTTTAAGGGATTTTAACAAATTATGTTTAAAAACTCATTCCCTGGTGGTAAAATTGAAAACAAATCAGTCCATTACTTGTGATTGGATTGATTTTAATCATCACTTCTGTCTTCTGTTTGTTTGTTCATTCTCTATTTTGGCTACTCTGTTAAGCAAGACGTGGCCTGCCTTAAGGCCAGATGAGCTAAATAAATAGAATGGACCCAAATGTACAAAATCAAAATAAGAATTGATTGGTGCATAGTCTGTAAATGAAATCATAGTAACAGTAAGAATTTTTATTGTGGCACCTTATATAAGATCCCATGCTCGTTAAGAGTTAGGGAAATAATAAAGCTAGGTATGAAAATTCATTTTTAGACACTTATTCTTAATATTTGTTTAATATATGCTAATACACAATGGCTTCTTTTTGACATATTCTTAAATTTGTTTATAATTCAAAAAAGATTGGCAAAGCCATACTCAAACAGTATAGATTTCTACTTCTGTGAATGTTAAACTTGGTTAGAAACAGGGCATCCAGTATAGTACCTGCCACCTAGTAGGTGCTTAGTAATTATTTATTGAAGGAAATTGAGTTCATTTTCTGTTTTTTATTAATAATTCATTTCTGTCATTCATACACATTCTTCATATTACTAGTTCTAGAATTGCAAAAGGCATATCATCATCTATTTCAGTGTTAGCTAATTAAATATTAGATAAGTTCTACCAGTTGATGTGTTTGATTATAGATAAAAGAAATGGAGGCAAGAAGCATGTGTACCTTTGTCCGCTCCATTCTTTTCTTGTTATATTTTCTTTGTAGACTGCCGTTTGCTTTATTTTTCTGTCTTAATCGTGAATGTTCCAGTAATTGTTCATCTAGTATACAGTTGCCACCTGGTCCTAAAGATCCCACTCTAGATAGTTTAAGGCAGGAAGGACCAGATAGCATATATATAACGCTACGTGGGCCCATTAGGTCACTGTTCAAACTGCTTAGCCCTGCCTGCCCTCGCAGTGTAGATGTGGCCATGGGCAAATCTGCATCCCTGTGTTCCAGTGAAACTTTATTTATGGACCCCGAAATTCAGATTACATGATTTTCATTGGTCACCAAATACTGTTTTTTTGTTGTTGTCCCCTGTCCAATTCTTTAAAGACCTATGGACCATTTTGGGCTGATAGGCCTTAACAGATGCAGACAGACAATGAGTTGGATTGGGCCTGCAGTAATTTGCTGATCCCCTGCTTTATAAGGCAGTGATAAGTAAGTGTAGCCCCTGAATAAAAAGCAAAAGTTGAGGCCTGCCTGTTTTAATTGTGTAGGTAGCCTTATACCATTTTGCTTTTTAAGTAGCACATCCAGAGCATTGTATTAATTTACTGGATTTTGGTTTCAGGTGGCACATTTAGAACGAACAGGTCATTACTTAACTGTGAAAGATAACCAGGTGGTTCAGTTGCATCCCTCTACTGTTCTTGACCACAAGCCTGAATGGGTGCTTTATAATGAGTTTGTTCTTACAACAAAGAATTACATCCGGACGTGTACAGATATCAAGCCAGAATGGTAAGTACCACCCTTTGTTCTAAGAGTTTTTGTTAGCATTTTTGCTCAGAATGGAATCTGACTTTGTTGTACTAGTCCTGTCCTGGAACTTAATGTTCTTTCTCATCAACTCAGGATATGTGCTGCCATGTTTAGGTATGGGGCCTTGACCTGATGGTATGTTTGATCTCTTAGAATCTTTGCTTTGCTAAGAGGATGGTGGGATTGTTGGTATGGGCATGGGCAGGATTTGAAGCCAAATACAGATTTATAGTTGACTAACTTTAGGAGTGTCCTAGGAGCTATTTTATTGTGATCAACTCAAGTCTCCTGGTACTGTGCTAGAAACAGTCTTTTATCATTAGCTCTGAACTATTTATATGTTGATGCTTTAAAGAGAGTCAGTAAGCAAACATAAAAACTACATGTCTTGTTGTGTCTTAGCATATTTGATTTATAGATTGTTATAGGAACTGATTGTGTTATTTTAAGCAAAATTACCACCACTCCCCTTTTGTATGTCTGGTTTTTGGTTTGGTTGGTTGGTTGGTTGACCAGAATCCATTCTGTAACTTACAATAGGAGATGTCAGCCAAGAATGGTGGGACTGAAAGCACTAAGCACTAATTTTAGTTGATATCACCTGCTAGATATGGTGAGGCTTCTTTCCTACACAGATTTCTGACTTTTGACGCTTGTATAGGACATTACCATTTTATCTTAAATTCTTTGTTGAGAAAAAATTGTATGGCTAAACATTAAAAAAGATTCAGTCAAGTGAATTCTTTGGGGTTTAGATCTATATTTATGGTTAGTAAACTTTCAGAAGATACCATCATTTGAATGCAAAGATATTTCTCTTATATAATCTGTACTACTATAACCTTGGGGAGGTTGGTCAAAATAGTGTTCTAGAATGAAGAAATTAGTACCTTATTTTAATATCTTTATATTAATGTGAAAAAGGTTTTTGAAAGGATTTGTCTTGAGCTTTTTTTTTAAAGTTATAGTCCAACATTTTACAGCTTACAAAATTTTACAGCTTACAAAAGTAATGTACTTCTAAGAGTAGTATTTGTATGGATTAGGCATTTGCAGTTTTAATGTTGATTTGGATTTGTAGATTTGCCTTTGTTCATCAATATATTAATGAGTAATTCCTATCCTGTTAACAACTCCAGTCTTTAATTAAATGATAATTTGGTAATTTTTCCCCCCCCCTTCTGGACAGGTTGGTGAAAATTGCCCCTCAATATTATGACATGAGCAATTTCCCACAGTGTGAAGCAAAGAGACAGTTGGACCGCATCATTGCCAAACTTCAATCCAAGGAATATTCACAGTACTGAATTCAGTGCTTAGAACTGAAGTTATTCAGAGGACAGCTTTAAAAGATGAATGAACTCAAAAGTTCAAGTTGTGCTCTTCACGTTGGTTCAATAATGGCCTTTATTTGAAAGCTTTTTAATTTTTCTTTACAGTAAATATTCCATTCTGATTTCATAAATTAAACATTTATGCCTCCCTTTTGTGTTGACACTGTAGCTCATACTGGAAAAGTCGATCAATGTTTTGCAGTTTATTGAAAGTAGTTCTATATATAACAATGTTATAAGCATTTCTTTAGAAATGGTTGAAAATGCTTCTAAAATGTGATTATCGACCATGGTATGCATGATCGTTGTAATTGTTGACATTCCTTTTAGAAGTTGTGAAATGTTACAACTTGTGCTTATGTAGACACAATCTTCTGTCTCCGTACAGAGGCACTGACTTCAATAAAGTCTATTTATACTAATTTCAGCCAAAGCACTTTGATATCTTTGTTCTAGTCTCTCTAAATATGGCTTCTTCTCTTCTTAAGTGTGGGGCTTTTTTGTTTTTTAATTGTAAGTATACTATGATTTCGTATTTAGCATCTTTCCACAAAGGCTACTGCTCCTTAGATAAAATAGTCATTAAAGCAATATTTTTAAGACGATATAGCATGGTAATTTGTTAGGTTAAATAAGGTGTGATCTAATGGGATAAAAGTGTATGTTTTCATTCAAAATTGGCTCTCCAAGGACTGAATAACGAAAGAATAGCTTCTTCTTCATCTTAAAGTTCATTTCATAAGGCTGATTTGTTACCACATTTTTTGCAGATCTTTTTATTATACTTAGAGAAACCTTCTAAACACCCAATCCTCTGAAACAGATATTTATTTGTATTAAATTAATAATAGGGAATGATGTTACATTGTAGATCCTAGAGTTGGATATTTTACACAGTGTACAAGAGTGGTTAGTAAAGTGTGTTAAAATGTAAACTTGGCTTTCTGTTTCCTGTAACAGGTAGTAGACAAGTTAAAAACCCTTTTTTAATAGCAAATGAGGTGTGTTTGGTATGATCCCTCAAGGGGCCTGTAATAAATCGTTCCTTTCACTTGAAATAATGGACTCCCTTCTTCTATTCTCCCCCCACACCCCATACACAAATATTTAAATGTTAAAGGAAATGTATAGGTGTTTTTAGTTAGAGTTTAAATATATTTTGTAGCATATATCTTAGGTGGTTTAAGGGAGTTAGTTGGGCAAATTAAAGTTTTTCAGGCTAAATACTTTTTAGTATATAGGTAGCTGTTACTAAATTATGCTGGTGGCTTTTAAGAGTTAATACATTTCTCTAAGTGCCTGATGTTTTCCCCATGGGATAATGTACATGGTGAAATAATATTTAGGTTGCATTTAAATTGGTTAAAAATTTATCCTAGTTTAAGTATTGACAAATTATCTGCTAGAATTTTTTTATATTAAGAAAGTCTCAGCACTTGGTCAGACTGTTGCTCCTAAGCAGGCAGCTTTTGCCAAAGCATTACATTGCATTTTTTTT
>RCUC01073348.1:0-12122 GCA_003697995.1 Taxidea taxus jeffersonii
GATTCCAGTCTGTTATGTCAGAGTCCATATGGTGTGAAATATCATGTCCTCCAAATAGCCTTATCTAAAAAAAAGAAAAAAAAATTTTTTTTTTTTTACCTCAACTCATTCATAGTCTGAGTTTAGATAGCAAGGTTTCAGGTAGCATACATTCATTCCAACACAGGATTAACAAATTGAGGTGAATTTACATGCTAAATCTGATTGATTAGTGATACCTACCAAGGGCATAGGGATAGAAGTGAAATATTTTTATCTTGGAGGGTATTAGTCTCTAGGGCTATAGTGTTGCATTTTATGGAGGCCTCATTTTAAGATACAAACCAAGCACAAGAGCACTTAGGTTTGTGTTTTTCTTTTCTGTACTTGGTTTTTGTTTTTTTAATTTTATTTATCTGTGGCTTTCCTTCTTTGATCACCTTTTACTACCAAGTAGCTACAAGATGAGAACGGGATTACTGCATTAAGTGGCTACTGCAGTTTGCACAAACCCATTTTTTTTCTTTATTATCTTGTTTCTTTGCTTATCCCTGTGCTAGTCTCTCTACCTACTACTTTAAAAACCTTTCTTTTTTTCCTGTGGATACAAGGGTTTAACTTCAAGGTTCAATTCATATTGCTACTGTTTCGTGAAATTTTTCTCAGCTCTCAAAGAACAATGATCTGAGTTGTGTAAATTAACTTTTTTCAGTGATTTAGGCTGGCTTACCAGAAATGAGCCTGTTTTACTTAATTTGTACTGAATTTAAATGAAACATTCTTGTTTTTTAATATGTGAAGGTCATAGGAATTCAGAGACTGAATATACCTGAAACAAAACAGTCACTGCATAATAAGTAATTTACAAAATGATAGTAAAATATTTTATTTATGTGGGGTAGCCAAGTACATGCCATTGTTTTTGCAGTAGGTATGAAATTTTAAAAATTCACTTGGATGAGAGTGTCATTTTAGTGACATCTTGCTTGAAGTAAGTTGGTGCTTCTGAGCTCCTGGGAAAATGTATTTGAAGAAGATGCTTCAGTTAATTTAAGTGAATCACTTTGCTTATTTGATTGCAGTTGTTAGATCTATTAATTGCACATGTATGTAAGCAATCTATGATCTAAAATATAATTGTCAGATTATTACATGCATGATCCCTTTTTCTGAAGCAGGAGATATTAGCAATCTGTATTTGGCCAAATTCTGTACATATATGTTTCAAAGAAGTGAGAAGATCAAGAACTCATCCTGAATTTATAGAAACAAGTGGTCAAGAAAAACTGAATTCCATACACCTTTATTTTAATATCTACTATATACAGGCACAGGATAATGAAAAAGTAATAAACACTACTCTGCATTTAGAACATTCATTCCTTGTGTAGTAGTTGCATGCATCATCAGCAGAATTTAACAAAAGTAAGATTTTGTCGAATGCAGTGATAGCCTGGTATAATTGATGGTATTAAAAAATAGATGAGAGAGGGATTCAGTAGGATATAATATTCTTATTGGAAAAATTCAGGATGGTGACCTTAACAAAAATCAAGGGATGGGCTGTTGATCCAAATACACTTAATGGTATGCTTACTGGGAAATCTTTATTCCCACTAGCAGGAATTAGAGTCATGGTTGTTGATGACAGTAAGCCTTGCCGGTAATGACAATAATTAGGGGAAGATAATAGCTTAGGTCAAAATTTGCTTGATTGGGGAGTGAGGTTTCCACCAATCACAATTTTCTCATTGAAATGCAAAGGTAGAAGAAAGAATATAAAATAATAGGGGAGAAGAGGATAGGTACGTTGAGAACTGGGGCAGAGGACCAGGAAATGCTGTTAGTTTTAGAAGGCTGTGTACCCTGAGTTGACTCTTTGAATAACGGCCACTTCATGAAGAGGTTTAGAATATTACTATATGTGGGGTTGCTCATATACCTCACTTAGCCTTATTCTGGCTCCTATGTCTTAGCATTTATATTTGTGTGCTTTCCCATTATAGGATGAAGTTTGTTTTCCCCTTTGGATTCATCCCTGTCCATATATTTAGGGAATTTGTTCTAATACATACCCTTTCTGTCAGCATCATCAAACTGTTCTTTTCCACAGGCTACTTTTCCTGTGACTTTATACATGCTAATGACTTCCTTAAAGCAGCAGCAAACAACCTTGGAGAAAAGTTTTTGCAGTAAAACAAAGAGTTGATCTTTCAGTGACCTAAAGAACTCATTCATAGGCTAAGGAAAAAAAGTCATTAGGTAAGTGAATGAAGAATGTAAATACTTATTTTATAATAATAATATAAACAGTTAACAATGCAAAAATCCTTATATGATAATAAAAAATAAAACAGAGAAGTACTATTTTTTTTTTTTTTTACAACTAAGAAAAGATTTAAGAAACATGGTAACCATTGCTAGCTAATCTCACTCCTAGTTTTACTGTTTTGCTTGCTCATTTCCCTCCCCTCCAATCCTTCATTTATTATCCTGTTGTGTGATATGTAAGGCCACTCACATATATGGGTGGCATAAGTGAACATACATTTTTAAAAGTGTTAACTGGTTTTGCACTTGGGTGGTGGAACAAATGTATGCTCCCCCCCTTTATTATATTTTCAAAATTTTCTTGAATGAGCAGGCATTATTTTGAGTTTAGAAAAATTCAAACAAGTAAAATAATGCTTTGTCTACCCTGCTGCTCTTCCTTTTAGCTGCCATCTGTCTATCAGCTCACCACCCCCACTCTGCTAGATCTTCTCTCTGCTCTTGTCCTTTTTGACTCTTACAGTCTGGCTTCCTGTTCTTCTTGCCAACTCAGTGGCCTTTTTCAGTCGTTAGCTTTCATTTTGTCTCCAACTCTTCTTGTTACTGTGATTCCTTTGCAGTTTGGGAATTCTCATTCATTCGTTTTGAGAGCTGCCTTTGGCAGCTATTTTGCCAGGCATTGGGGGTTCCATGGGCAAAGATGCAAGATCCCTGTTTTCATGGGTCTTATTTCTGATAAACATTTTATTTTTCCTGCAGCTTTCTTCTAGATGCGCTTTAATTTTGAATATTGAGGCACTTCTCAGCCACCTATTTTTTTGTGTTCACTTCTTTGCCAAAGTTAGAAATAGATGGGCTGACCAGACAACTCTACTCACATCTACTGATACTCTTGCTAGAATACAGGTGGCTACCACTGTCATTGTAAACTTGGCATTTTCACAGTAATCCTTCTGTGCCATAGTGCCTTGCTACCTCAGTTGGCTTTTATTTTTAGCTAATCTACTTCTTTGTGTAGTAGATAGCACCTGTTCCTTCATTCCATCAGGCCAGCAATATTGGTTTCGTATTGGATTTTTCTCTCTTATCCCCGTGCCCAATATTTTAATAAGTCGTCAAGTTTGTAGTGTCAAGTACTTAAGTTTCTCCCTGTCTTCTACTCCCTCTGTTTCCTCTGCCAGGACCATAGTTCAGTGCTTTACCATCTCTGGATTATTACAGTGGCACCATAGTTGCTCTGTGTCCCTGGCCTTTCCCTTCACTGGACTATGCTGTATATTACAGCCAAAATAAGTCTTCAAAAAAATCCTTTTCCATTGTAGTGTCCTTCAAATAACCTATAATAATTTCACCTTGCCCACCATATCATCTAAAGATTTCTGTCAGGTTTCAAAGGCCTGTGTAATCTAGCCCCATACAGTCAGTCCCACCCACTTTCTTTCTGTTCACCAGTGTTGAACTCCTGTCAGGCAAGCACTTCACTGTCTGCCTTAAAATTTGTGGTCCTCCTTTTAGTCCTGCTTTATATCTTTTCTGGAATTTCTACTTGCCTGTATCCAAATCCTACTTAGTCATGTTTTAACCATTTTTGAAGTCATAGTTCAAATCATTGTACTATAAAACATTCTTTAGCTACTCTAGTCTACATTGGCCTTTTCTTGACCTCAGACTGTATAGTGATGTCTTACATTTAAGCACTTAATCACTTTAATTTTTGTCCTATGCTGTTCTAATAAACAGCAAGTTCTTTGAAGCTAGTGCCAACACCTTTTGCATTTTTCTGTTTTTCATCTAGCAGTAAGTACTAGTGAATACTATTTTTGTCTACTGCGTTCTTAGAAACACTTGATTTTTTTCTACATATTAATGTTTCTGTATTTGATACATTTGATGTGGTAATTTTCTCCCCAAATAAGTTATTAAATCCATGCTGTATTTTACAGAATGGAGGACTGACAGCAGCTGATTTTTTTAAAAAATTGCATTGGTGAAACTGAATTAATCATTTATTTAGAGTTTCAGTACTACTAATCAAATTTTCTTTTACTATATATCTAGAATTTAAAAATAATTTACCTCCCAAGTGAGAGCCACTGTGTCCTTCATTTTAAAAATACTGAGCAAATGACTGATACATAGTGTAGTAACCTTTTATGAATGAGTATACAGTAGTATTTAGTCACGGTTTGTGGGCTAATCTGCATTCCAACCTAGTTCTCAAGAGATAAAGTTGGAATTTTGAAGAACCCCTTAACATTTACCTGGAGATAGCTTCTTTTTTTTTTTTTTTTTTTTTAAGATTTATTTATTTATTTGACAGACAGAGATCACAAGTAGGCAGAGAGGCAGGCAGAGAGAGAGGAGGGGGAAGCAGGCTCCCTGCTGAGTAGAGAGCCCGATGCGGGGCTCGATCCCAGGACCCTGGGATCTTGACCTGAGCCGAAGGCAGAGGCTTTAACCCACTGAGCCACCCAGGCGCCCCTGTAGATAGCTTCTTTAAAGTTTGGTTCTGGTGGAGGGTTTGGCCTACTTATTTTAGGAGCCAAGACCCAAGGCGAAGGTAACTTGTTGAGTCATGGAGAAAGCCTGAAGATGGCAAAGGAAACCTGGGAGTTAGGGTAAATAACTAACTGAGGGAGGTGGATTAATTGAGGAAGTAACAAGGGAATGAATAAAATAGGAAAGCAGTTCTGAAGGCCCAGAGTGTTTCAAATTCTTAAAATAGGTAACAGTTTGTTGGATCTTTCTATTTATCTGACAGAGACTTGTTTCTTTGTTTAGTCTGATATTCTTTCTTTCAGAGAGATTTAACTAGTTTTTAAAAGACCCTTTCAGCTTTAAAATTGTATTTATATGACGTTATTTGGTTTGTTAGAACATTGTTCTCTATGTTAGCATCATACTAGTATCACCTTGGAACTTGTTGGAAATGTAAATTTTGAGGCTCCACCTCAGATTTACTGCAGTAGAAACTCTGGGGCGGATCCAGCAGTCTTTGTTTTACTAGCCCTTCAGGTGATTATAACACTGAAGTTTGAGAATCCCTTGCTTAGAGAGTGTATGTTCTACTAAGCAATAGTAAGCCACAGTCTTCTGTAGCAGAATATTAGTATTCTCAACCCTTGAGTACCCCAGGTAGAGTTAATAACTCCATTATTTTTTTTAATAACTCCATTATTTTAATTTTCTAGTATTTGAGTGTAATTGTTTTTTTAATGTAATTGTTAATATCATTATTTACACTGCGTTGCAAAAGATTTTCAATAAACTGAATTCTTTAATCTCAGAAATTGTATATTAAAATCAGAAATTGTATATTAAATCTCAGGAATTGAGATTATATTTAATCTCAGTAATTGTAAATTGTAGATTAAATCAAAAAGGTCACTAAACCCTCAACTTAAATACAACCTTTTTATTATTTGCAACCGGAGTTTCTGAATAGATCAGGTCATGTGTACTTAGCAATCTGAGTATATCAGGTCGAACTTGTGGTCAAGGCAGGCCCAGGCCTCGGCGACGGCTGTGGTGTTGCTCAGCATGCAGATGGCTGCTGCACATTGACCAGGTCACCCCCGGGCACCACTGTGGGGGGCTGGTAGTTAATGCCAACCTTGAAACCTGTAGGACACCAGTCTACAAACTGGATGGTGCACTTGGTCTTGATAGTGGCAATGGCAGCATTCACGTCCTGGGGCACCCCTTCCCCGTGGTACAGCATGCAGCGGGCCATGTATTTGCCATGGCGAGAGTCACACTTGACCATCTGGTTGGAGGGCTTGAAGCAGGTGTTGGTGATCTCTGCCACCGATAGCTGCTCATGGTAGGCCTTCTCTGCCAAAGTATTGGGGCCGATGAATTGATGGATGAATTGATAAATAAAAATTAAAGATAGTGCATAATCATCATTGCACTCAGCCTTGGTCAACAGTTAAGACAGACACACACGCACACAAAATATCAGAGATCACATGTGCAAGAAAGTATGGGATGTATAACCCAGAGCCAGCAAGCTTCTACTTTGAAGGGCCAGATGGTTAATACTTCTGGCTTCGTAGGACAGAGGGTCTCTTGCAACTACTCTACTCTGCCATTGTTATCAAGAAAGTAGCCACAATATGTGTGTGTGTGTGTGTGTGTGTGTGTGTGAACAGATTGAATTAATGGCTAGTTGAATTAATAGCTGGATTTTCCCATTACCGGCAGGATTTGGCCCTTGGGCATTAGTTTGTGGACCTCTGTTTTTTTTCTTTTTTTTTTTTTTAATTATTTATTTGTCATAAAGAGAGAGAGCACGCAAGTAGGCAGAGAGGCAGGCAGAGGCAGAAAGAGAAGCAGGCTCCCTGCCGAGCAAGGAGCCCAATGCGGGACTCAGTCCCAGGACTCTGGGATCATGACCTGAGCTGAAGGCAGCGGCTTAACCCACTGAGCCACCCAGGCATCCCAGAAGTTTGTGGACCTCTGTATCCCAAACTACTTCAAGAATAAAGTAATGGTTTTCTTTTTTTTAAGATTTTATTTATTTATTTGAGAGAGAGAGAGATAATGAGAGAGAGCATGACTGGGAGGAAAGAGAGAAACAGGCTCCACTCTGAGCAGAGAGCCCGATGTGGGGCTCGATCCCAGGACCTTGAGATCATGACTTGAGCTGAAGGCAGAGGCTTAACCCACTGAGCCACCCAGGCACCCCAAAGTAATGGTTTTCAATCTTAACTCTCTTTTATTGACAAACAGTGGATGACAGTCACCTGCTTGATATTAATTGTCTTATAATTCTCCCTTAGGTAACCCCAGGAATATGTGTAAAGCAAATTAGAATGCAAACAAGTAAGAGTTGTATTCCAGGGATAGTCTTACCTTAGCTCCTATGATGATAATAATAGAGTATATTGACTTATCATTTCTGGTGTGACACACAAAGAGCTTGGAAGTCCTCATTTCTATCATCCCAACAAGAAAAAAGATGAACAAACTGAAAATCAACAGTTCTTCTTAGATGCATCAAGAGAATTGAGGTCTCAGGGCAAACTGCTGCTTCGAAAACCGAGGATAGGCAGATTCAGAGAATCAAAGCTTATGGGTGGCAGAAGTCTAGGAGTAGAAGCCCCACAACTGAAGCCCCACAACTGAAGTGTAGGTAGGAGCACTTTAAGCTTAATTAATGAGTTAACTGCTAGAGGCTCTGGGTGGGCTATCTTGAGAGTTGAAAACCAAGAAGGCTGAGTCTTGGGGTGGGGGGCACTCACTTTCCAGAGTCTTACTTCCAGGAGCCCTACCAGGTTCTCCCTGTGAGGATCAGAGAAAAATCTTTTACTGCCTCCATAGTGAGGGAGGATTTCAGGGGGTGGGGAATTTGCAGGTAGGACCAAGGAGGGAGGAAGAGAAAAGTAATCATTTTGAAATATAACCAGAGCTCTCTCTTCTCTTTAACAAAGCCTGTTTCAAGGAAAAGTATTTTATCAGAGTAGTATCTAGAAAGTATCTAACCAGCAGGGGCTCTGCCAATACCTACTTGACCTAGGGGAAGGGAAATACCCAACATAGGCTCTCTAAAGGACCGAGACCTAATCATAAGACAGTAGAATGCTTCTCTCCAACTTCACCATGTCAGTAGGGCTTCTAAAACAAGTGTAAGCCTCACACCTTATTTAAAGAGTCTCTAGGGATTCCCAAGGAGAACATGGGAGACAAAAGCCAAGGACATTAGAGAAAATTTTAGCCTTAGACCTCACAGCTACAGCAAGCAATAAACACAGCCTAACTCCTAGTTGATAAACATAAGACTCACACTAAAGGGCTGTCTACCTAGTTCCTTCTACCCAATATTATATCTGGCTTTCAACAAAAGATACAAGGCATACTTACAGACAAAAAAAAAAAACCCCACAATCTGAAGAGATAAATGAAGCATAAGACCCAGACTCAGATGTGACATAGATTTTGGAATTAACATCCTGTGGATTTAAAATTATGATTAATATGCCAAGGGTGCTAATGGAAAAAGTAGACATCATCTAAGAATGGATGGGTAATGTAAGCAGAGAGATGGAAGCTCTAAGAAATAATCCATAGGAAATGCTAGAAATCAAAAACACTATAACAAATGAAAAATGCCTTTGTTGGGCCCATTAATAGAACTGGCCATGACTGAAGAAAGTGAGCATGAAGATATAGCAATAGAAACTTCCACAACTAAAATGCCATGAAAAAATTGGAACACAGTATCCAAGAACTGTGTAATAGTTAGAAAAGTTGTAAGTGAGCATGAAGATATAGCAATAGAAACTTCCACAACTAAAATGCCATGAAAAAATTGGAACACAGTATCCAAGAACTGTGTAATAGTTAGAAAAGTTGTAACATATGCATAACTGGGATGTCAGAAGGGAAAGAGAAAAGAACCAGAAGTATTTGAAGTATAGTAGGTGAGAATTTTCCAAAATTAAAGACTCCAAACTACAGATCCAGGAAGCTCAGAGATACCAAGCAGAATAAATAAAAACAAAAGGATCTACCCCTATGTATACTATGTCCAATGTGCTGAAAATTAAAGACAAACATAAAATCTTGAAAGAAGCCACGTGAGGAACAAGGTTAAGAATTATATCAGCTTTCTCTTCAGAAACCAAGCAAGGAAGGAGAGAGTAAGGTATTTAGAGTTGAAAGAAGAAAATCACCAACCTAAAATTCTGTATCTAGCGAAATTATCCTTCAGAAGTGAAGGAGGAATAAAACTTCTCAGACAGACAAAAATTGAAGGAATGTGTAACTAGTAGACCTGCTTTGCAAGAGATGTTGAAAGTTCTTGAAAGAGAGGGAAAATAATGTAGGTTAGAAAGTTAAATCTACATAAAGGAGTGAAAAGGAATAAATGAAAATGAAACCTTTTGTTTTTCTTACATTTAATTGATCTAACAGATAATAGTTTGTTAAAAATAATGTATTTGGGATTATAGCTTATAGATAAGTGAAATTAATGACAGTGAAGTTAAAAGGGACAGAAAGGAGGAGTTGGGAATACTCTTAAATTAAAAGTACGTACAGTAACTGAAGTGGTATAATGTTGTTCTGAAAGCGGACTTGGATTAGTCATAAAAGTATATTGCAAACCGTATGGTAACCACTAAAAAGATTTTAAAAAGAAGTGTAATTGATATGCTAAAAGTGTAGAGATAATAGAATCATAAACGATGTTCAAATAAAACCAGAGAAGGCAAAAATAGAGAAGACAAAAAAATAGAAAACAAAGAAAAAGAGCAATGTATAGTAAATAGTTAAAATAGGGTACATATTAATCCATCTATACCAATAACCAGTTCAGATGTGCATGTTCAAAAAACACCAGTTGAAAGAGACTGTTAGAGTAGATTGGAAAACCAAAACAACTGTTTCTGCTCTACCCAGGGAGAGATCCACACAGTGTTATTCTGGGTTTCCCCTCATAACTTCAAGGGAAACTTTCAAGATGTCCAGAACCTTTAATAGCCTAGAACCAGATCCAGCCTTTAATAGCCTAGAACCAGATCCAGGCAGCCTTATGTGAGTTGAGACTTACAGTGGTTACTGATCCCAGGGCTGACCACCAGCCTCTCACAGAGGTGTCCTGTGTTAACCTGCCTTCCATTGCTCTATGTGACACTCCTCTGTGCCACATGGACATCACCATGCCTTGCACAACAACAAGGTTGCTCACTTAGTGGGACTGATGTGGTGGCTGCTGCTCCAGAAGTTTGGCACATGGGTGACACCATTTCCCATGAGTGCTCCTAGAAGATTGTGCCCGATCTCTACTTCTACAGAGATCCTGAAGAGATTGAAGAGGAAGAGCAGGCCACTGCTGAAAAGGCTGTAACCATGAGGAATTTCAGGGTGATTGGATGGCTCCAGGTCCTGAGTTCACAGTGACTCAACCTGGAGTCACAGGCTGGTTGTGGAGGCATGCAGGGGCCCTCTTCTGCCCCTTCAGTTCCCTACCCAAGACTGGAACACTTGGCTACCACTGAAAACAGGGCTGCAGCTTCTGCTTCTCAGGCCACTGAATGTGTAGGAACAACCACTGAGTGGCCTTAAGCTCCTCTTCTACAAAGAGAATGAAAATGGACATAAGGTTGATGGAAAATAATGGGCTTATAAAAGTTGGGGGGAGACAAAGCAAGACAACTATATGTTGTCTACAGGTATACCCTTCACGCTTTGGTGCTTTATAATTTAGTAACCAGTTCTGTGTAACATTCTTCACCAGTATGTTGTAACACTGAATTTGAGAACCTGAAAGTTGCGAGTAAATGATGAGATACTTAAATTATAAAGAGCTCAGGAAAATGGCCATTTTTTGTGGGGTTTTTAATTTTTTTTTTTAATTCTGGCTAGGTAATGTACAATGTTATATTAGTTTCAGGTGTAAAGTACAGTGATTGAACAGTTTCATACATCACCCAATGCTCATCACAAGTGCAGTCCTTAATCCCCATCACCTATTTTACCCATCCCCCTACCCACCTCCCCTCTGATAACCTGTCTGTTCTCAGTAGTTAAGAGTCTTTCTCTTGGCTTGTCTCTTTTTTTCCCCTTTGCTTCTTTGTTTTGTTTCTTAAATTACGCATAGAGATGGAATCATATGCTATTTGTCTATCTCTGATTGACTTATGTTACTTAGCATAATACTCTCTAGCTCCATCCACGTCATTGAAATGGCAAGATTTCATTCTTTTTTATGGCTGAATATTATTCCACGATATATACACCACATCTTCTTTACCTGTTCATCAATTGATGGACACATGGTCTGCCTCCATAGCTTGGCTATTGTAGATAACACTGCTGTAAGCATAGGTGGTACGTGTATGCCTTTGAATGAGTGTTTTTGTATCCTTTGGGTAAATACCCATTAGTGCGATTTCTGGATTAGAGAGTAGTTTTATTTTTAACTTTTTGAGGAACCTTCACAATGGCTGCACCAGTTTGCATTCCACCAACAGGGTATGAGGGTTCCTTTTTCTCCACATCCTTGAAAATGGCCATGTTTTGTGTCCAGTTTTGTGTATAAACTGTTTAATTTTCTCTGTTTAGAAATATTTTTATAAGAAATTATTGAGCATTTTTATGTACATTTTTAAAGCAGTATTAATGAGTTAATTTATATGCCATTACATTTACTTGCTTTGAGCATACAGTTCAGTGGTTTTTAGTATATTTTGGAAGTTGTGCAGTCATTATAATGATCTAATTTTAAGTCTATTTTGATTTTTTTTAAAGCAGTTGAAAAGTGAATTATATTGACTGGATTGATTAGAATTGGAAAGGTTATTTATCGATTCATAATTCTGAAGTTTCAAAGACAGTAGGAGCCGTTAAAGTGTAGTGTTTTTGTTTTACATGTCATTGAGACTTAACAAGAGAATGAGGATTTGTAGAAATTCAAAAGATGAAGTTGTAATTGCTCAATTCTTTTTCTCTTTGGTTTTTCCTTGCCTTTATCCTTTGTGGGCCAGTCTTTCATTACTTTAGATATGTTTAAAAGTTTTCTTCTATTTAGATGCTTACTGCTAAAAAAAAAAAAAAAGATTTGTCTCAATATTGCCTTAAACTTCACCATAACTGGTCAAATACTTAAGTCTTACTATGGCACACATTATTTTCTGATTTTTCAATTTTATGTGTTTGTAATTATAGAACCTAACATGTCAGCTGTTACTTTTTTCTGTAACATATTTTGAACCAGTGAAATACTTGTACTTTCCTAAATTGATTTTCTTTAAGATGGTTAGGAAATTTCTCTTCTAAACATAAAACTTAGAGTAACTTTTTTCTTTTTTTTTGTAACTTTTATTAAAAAAACCTTACATATTTAACAGTTTTAAAGTAAAAAAAAG
>RCUC01073364.1:0-29769 GCA_003697995.1 Taxidea taxus jeffersonii
TGTGTGTGTGTGTGTGTGTGTGTGTGTGTGTGTCTGTGTGTGTGTGTAACTTTAGCAGTTCTAAGTCTATTAAAGAAATTGAATGCATAGATAAAATATTTTGTTCCAAAACTGAAAACTTGAGGCTTTCTTTGCTGGATTCTACCCAACATTTAAGAAGAGATAATACCATTTCTATATAATCTCTTCCAAAAATTAGGAGAAAGAATATACTGAACTAATATAAAAACCAGACAGTTAAACTAAATACCAATATCCCGTCATGAACACAGACAAAAGTTTCCAATCCAATTCAAACGCGGCAATATATAAAAAAGATAATATAACTGTGGGGTTCATCTCAGAATATAAAAGGTTCAACATTCAGTGTAACTCACCATATTAGTAAGCTAATGAAGAAAAACCACATAATCATCTCAGCTGATGCAAAACAAAGAATTAGACACAATACAATGTCCATTCATAATAAAAACTCTCCACAAACTAAGAATAAAAGAAAACTCACTAAATCTAATAAAAAGGAATCTGAAAAATCTATGCTAACATCATACTTCATGATGGAAGACTGCATGTTTTTCCTTAAAATTAAGAATAAATAAAATGAAGGTTGTTTTTTCTCACTACCCCTATTCACATTTATCTTGGAAGTGCCATCTTATGCAGTAAGCCAAGGCAAAGAAAATGAGACAAAATGAGCACATAGATTAGAAAGGAAGAAATACAGTAGCCTCAATCTGCAGACTAAATAATTGCTCAAATTAGAAAATCCCTAAAAATCTAATGAGAAATTCTAGATTTAATAAGTGAATCTTGCCTGTTTGCAAGACAGAAAGTCAATGGGAAAATAGAGTGAATATATTCTTATATTTTAGCAGTAAGCAACAGAATTTGAAATTAAAAAAACTTTATAAAACATTTTAAAAAGAAGTGCTTAAGTACGAATCTAACAGAATGCATGCAAAATCTGTATGTTGAAAACTATGTAATACTGATGAAATAATTCTAAGAATATCTAAATAAATATAGAGAAATACCATATTCATGGATTAGAGACCTAGTATTGCCAAGAGGTTAATGCTCCCCAGTTTGATATGTAGATTGAGATATTTCCATTGAACATCTGGCTAGCTTATTTTATAAGTACCAATAATCTGATTTTAAAATTTATGTAGAAAGACAAAGGAACTAGAATAGCCAAAACAAGTCTGAAAAAAAAAAACAAACAAAGTTGGAAGACTTACATTACTTAATTTCAAGATATACCATAAATTGCAGTAATCAAGACAATGTGGTATTGGCAAATGGATAGATATAAGATCAAAGAAACAAAATAGCTAGCCCAAAACTTGACCTGTAAAAAATATATCAAGTGGTTTTTGACAAGGGTCCAAAGGCAATTTAATGAAGAAAGGATAATATTTTTAATAAATGGTGTTGGAACAATTAAATACCCACATGCAAGAATGAATCTCAACACCTATTTCACCCTGACACAAAAATTAACTCAAAAAAGATCATGGATCTACATGTAATCATTAAAAAATAAACCTCTGGAAGAAAACATAGGAGAAAATCTGCATAAGCATTGATTTGTCAAAGAGTTTTTTAGATATGGCACCAAAAGCATGATTCATAAAAGAAAAACTATAAATTATACATTACCAAAATTAAAAACTTATGCTCAATAAATGACACTAGTCAGAGAATGAAAAGATAAAATATAGGCAGAGAGAAAATATTTGCAAATCACATATCTGATAAAGGACTGGTATCCAGATTATATAAAGAACACTTAAAACTCAACAAGGAAACAAATAGGCAAAAGATCTAAACAGAGACTTCACCAAAGAAGATATATAGGTGAAATGAATACACGCAAGATGCTCAGCATTATTTGTCATTAGGGAAATGTAAATTAAAACCATAATGATGACATGTTAGAATAGCTAAAATAAAGCATACTGACACTACCAGGTTCTGGCCAGCAGGTGATACTACTGGAATACACAGAAACTAAACTCGAATATTATACTATAAACCTCTAGTAGGATTGTTGTAAAATTTCAAACGACAAGATTAAGGTGAAAATTGATATAAAAGCTTTTGTAAAAGGTTTCTATGAACAAGGTTTATTCAAAGGCAGATACTGCAGGCAATTTCCCCAAGATTAATAGCAATTAACATTTTAAAATATAGTGGTCATTCATTACATAATGTGAATCGATTATAAATATTTTTTCATGTGTTTTTATGTTGAGTAATCATTGTGGTCATCTTTTATCTGTCTAAAAGAGATCTTGATTATCTTTTTATATATGCCAATATTCTATTTTTATTGTGGCATTTGCACCATTTTTCAAAAAAATATGGTTTTCTGTTTGACATCATTTTTTGATTATTCAATCCAATCTCATGTGTACCTATGAAAAATTCTGACTAAGAGTTCAGATATTTTGACATACAGTTCTAACGACCATTTGATGAAATCACTTTATTCCCTAACCACATAATTGCTATAGAAATGGATAGAAATGTATAAAAACAAGTGATGATTCTAATGACAATGTGGATAAGAAGTTTAGCCATGTGACTGCAAAAAATTAAGTTTCTTAGATGTTATTTTGTATGGGTCACCAGATGAGATATGTTATCATTGAGTATATGCTGCTCCTTTCTTCTGTGTATGGTTCTTCCATTACAACAGGCAAATGAGCTTCCTGGGCTTCCCCATCTGTCTTTTTTTCCAAGTAGAATTGGGTAGTATCAATGTCATCAGTGGAATAGATTTTTACCTGCACCTTTCTGTGAAATTGCTTCCTTTAATTAAAATATGAATTTTGTTAGATCTGGTTTTGTGACCTAATAGCTTTGTCACTTTGAACATCTACTATCTATCTGAAACACAGTTTTCTTTTATATCCAAATTAGATTTCTTACAAGCTTGTTGTGAAAATCAAATAAGATGATGGGAAAGGGCATAATGTCTAGCACATTTCTTAACTAAAGTTAGTCAATAGTTTCTTCTCTCTCTCCTTTTCTTTCCTTTCCCTGATCCCCCTGAAACTATAACTTTCCTTTTTCCGGACACCTAGGAATGGTGGAAGTCTAGTAGAATGCATTTGGGAAGGGAATAGAAGTTTATGATCTATTTGATAAGCCAACATGAGCTGATACCATATAAACTGATGGCTAAAGCCTCTGCCATGCAGGAAAGTTACTGATGTTATATAAAATGATTCTGGAAAGAAATCAAGTCAATTTATCAAACACCAAATGACACCTGAATCCCGTATAAATCCATATGTTATGTGTGTGGTTGGAGACACAAATATGAACAGGGCATAGTCCTTGCCCTGAAGGTGCAACTGATTTCATGGAGATATAAAACAAGGTATAAAGTATCCATAAAACAGTGCAAAATAATAAAAAAAAAATCCTTGGTTGAGGTATAAACAGTGTTCTCTGAGACAGGAGGAAGGAAAACTTCGTTTTGCTATGACTTTTAGTGAGAACTATTCCAAACAATTTGATAAACAAAATGACCAAAAAAAATTACTGAATTTTTCCCATTGTTTCACATTCTCATTTCACACAACTTTGGAGTTTCACTATAATATACATATTAAACGATGTGCCAAGTTTTGGCTCAAAGATGACATTGTGAAAAACAAAAGAAAAAGTACCTCTATCCAAAAACATGTTGATACTTTGCTAAGAAAGTCATGTAGATCACTTGGCATATTGGTCAATGATCTTGTTAATTTGTTTGAGAAAATCTGTGCCAACGTGATTTAGAAGTGATATACTATGTCCAATATAGCAGAGTAACAGTGGTAGTACTAAGAGTAGTAGCAGCAACAGCCGGAGTTGTACTAGAGGGCCACTTCATAAATAAATCACGTCATTTGTTGTTTATTCAGCTGGCTATATTAATTATCTCTTTTAGTTATATTTTATTAAGAGTTCCAATGTATATTTTTTGCATTATATTTTTATTTAGGTACAATTTACATACAACAAAGTGCACAGATATTAAATGTATTGTTCCAAGCACTTTGTGAAAAGACTTTATTACTTTAGAGCAGTTTTTGTTTCACAGTAAAATTGAGAGGAGGATAATCGATGCATTTGACAAATGTATATATCCATGCCACTTATATCAACATCAAAAATAGTGTATTCCCCCCCCCAAAAAATAGTGTATTTCCATCATCCCAGAAAGTTCCCAAACCACCCCTACAGACAATGAATGTTCTATAGTTTATGACCAGAGATTACTTTTTTCTTATTCTGGAGTTTCTTAAATGAATAGAATATGAAAAAATTTGTATTCTTTTGGGTCTGGCTTCATTTACTCCACAGCATACTAGTAGTTTTGTCTTGTTTTGTTTTGTTTTAGAGAGAGTAAGAGAGCATGCACACCCACATGTGATTGGAGGGGGAGGGAAGAGGAAGAAGGAGAGAAAATCCTAAGCTGGCTACATGCCCGGCGCAGAGCCAGATGTGGGGCTGGATCTCAGAATCCTGAGATCGTGTCTTGAGCCAAAATCAAGCGTCGGATGTCTAACCTACTGAGCCACCCAGGACCCCAGAATACTAGTTGTTTGTTCCTTTTTATTTTTGAGTTGTATTCAGTGATATGTCGATAAGTGTTTGATAATCAGCTCTTAAAAAAAAACAAAACAAAAAGCTGAATGCTAGCAGTTTTCTATTTTTCATCCTTTAAATACTCTGAAAGTAGCAAACGTCATGCTATTAACATGTCCTCAGTAATTTTGAAAAATTCCCAAAAATTGAACTGTCAATTCTTGTGACTCAGCATGAGTTGGGGCCGGCACAGCGCTGGTCATCTCCCATTGTACGAATATAGCATAATCTGCTTATTAACTGCACTCTTAATGTAAACATGTGAGTTGTTTCTACTTTTGTGTTGCTACGACTATAGCTCCTATGAACATTCTTATGGAAGTCTTTGGGTGAACATGTATTTCCATCACTCCTGGGTAGATACCATCCAGCAGAATCACTTATTTGTAGAGTAAGTTTAACTTTAACTTCATGAAGTAGAATTGACAATTGTCTGTAAGTATTATAACATTTTATACTTCCAACAACAAAGTATAGGGCATCCAGTTGCTCCAAATCCTTGCCAGTATTTGTATCAGCAATTTTCTTAATTTTAGTTATTTTTATGGAAGTCATGTTTCACTGTTTTCTCTTATGACTAATCGTTATAAGCAGTATTTCATGTACTTATTGGCTCTCTTCATATCTTCCTTTGTAAAGAGTCTTAAGTCTTAGGACCATTTTTCTCGGTCTGCTTATTATTGAGTTGTATGAGTTCTTTACATACTGTTGACAAAAACCCTTTGCCATATGTCCATCTATCAAACCACAACCTAGGAGAGAATTTTAGTATGTATGGGTTGTGGCTTCATTATTTTTCTTTATAATGCCCCTCTTTGTAAATTAATAAACTTAATTCTTAGAGCACTTTTAGGTTCACTGTATTACTTCTGTCCCCTCACACACTCTACCTCCCCCCTCTTTGGACATCTTTCATATGGTACTTTTTCTTTTTTTAAGGAATTATTTTGGAGAGAGAAAGAGAGCACAAATAGTTGGGGGTGGGGAGAGGCAGAGCGGAAGGGAAAGGGACTAGCAGATTCCCCGCTCAGTACAGGCTGGAACAGGACGCTGAGATCATGACCTGAGCCAGAACCAAGAATTAGACACTCAACAGACTGCACCACCCAGGTGACTTGGTACTTTTTGATAATCAAAAATTTTTGAAAAAGTCTTATTTATAATTTTTTTAGTAGTACTTTCTGTGTTCCAATAAATCTACCTATTTCAAATTAACATAGATATTTTATTATGCTTTCTCTAGAAATTTTATTCCTTTAGATTTTGTATTTAAGTCTATTAATTATTTCAGCTTAATATTTGTGTAGGGTGAAGATTAGGGATTGAGACACAATTTACTCCATATAAGTATCCAATTGTTCCAGCATTATTTATAAAACAAGTTTCTTTACCCATTGCATTGCTTTGGCACCTCTGTTGAAAAACAATTGACCATGCAAGTGTGGGTTTAATTCTGGACTCTTTATTCAATTAACTAGTTTGCCTAATATCAATATCTAATTCCCTTAAATATGAAGTGTTGAAATCAGATGTTATGGATACTCCAACTTTGTTTTTATTTTTTTTCAAAATTTTAGATTATTTGCTGTTTTCTTCATACTTTAAGTCTTTATGTTCTCTATATTTTAAAATCAACTAATTGATTTCTACAAAAAGACCTATTTGATTTTTTAAAATATTTTATTTATTTATTTGACAGACAGAGATCACAAGTTGGCAGAGAGGCAGGCAGAGAGAGAGGAAGGGAAGCAGGCTCCCCCGTTGAGCAGAGAGCCCCATGCAGGGCTCGATCTCAGGACTCTGGGATCATGACCTGAGCCGAAGGCAGAGGCTTTAACCCACTGAGACACCCAGGTGCCCCAAACTATTTGATTTTGATTGGGAAATGTGATCAGTCTTCAGATCAATTGGGGGAGAATGACCTCTTAACAATACTGAGTATCCCAATCCATAAATCTAATGTGTTTCCTCATTTTTTAATTTGGGTCTTTAATTTCTCTTAGCAATATTTTGTACTTTTCAGTATATTGATCTATATTTTGTTAATTTTATTCCTAAATATTTTTCATTTTATGATGCTATTGTAGATAACACTGTTTTAAATTCTGTTTTCTAATTGTTAATTATTATTGCACAGATTTGCAATTGGATATTAATTGACCTTATATTCCTTGATCTATCTAAATTCACTTATTAGTTTAGTAATTTTTTGGAAGATTCTTTAGAGTTTTTTACATCAACAATCATGTTATTTATGAATAAAGATAACTCAACTTCTTTCTCTGCCTCCTGGTGGGTCCTGGTATTTTTCCATGTGACTTCCCATGGCATGGCATGTCCCTTTCTTGGGATCTACGAGTATAACAAACTGTCTTTTCAATGACAAGTGTCTCCTAATCAAAGGTCTTATCATGTCATAACTAACTAATAGTAAAGCTTACATTTTAAAATACACACACACTACACACATACGTATATTAACAAATTAACATTACATATTAACATTACGATCTGGGTGATTTTTTTTCCAGTTATGGGCCATATTTTCATGCTTATTTACATTTTTAAAAAAATTTTGAATGCTAGGAATTGTTGATGATAATTTCATGGTAATTCTGAATTTTTTCTTTTTTTTTTTTAGAGAGTTAAGTTTTATTTTATCAGGCAGTAAATTTACTGTTGGATCAGGGTGATCATATCAGGGCTTGGTTTCTAGGCTTTGTTGGGTTAGGTCTAGTGGAATCCTTCCTGTATGGTATGGACTTTGCTCCTAAGGAATGGCCTTTCTAGTGTCTTAGCTAATGGATGTTACCTTAGTAAGGCTGCTTCACTTTGGTCAAAATATAGTATTTCCCTGTATCATGCGAGCTCTAGAATCTCCCTTCTGCTCACAGCCATTAGCAGTCTTAAAGAGTCTCATGCACTGTGTGTTTAACTTAGTATCTGGCCAAAGGTAGAGGGCATACCTTCTATGTGGATAGCTGTAGTGTCTTCTCTGTACAACTTTTTCCTCTGTACTCCTGCTCCATAAATTCCAACTGCCTCATTAGATTTGAAACTCTAGTCTCAGTTTTCTCTGAGTGGTGAGATTATTGTTACCTGTTTGACTGTCCTTCCTTGTACCAACATTTGAAATGGGGTATCCCAGGCAGAAAGCTCAGATAAATTTGACATTCACCTTTTATGTCTATTTTCTCTCAAGGGTTATGGACCTTCAGTCTCTGTTTTTCAATCTATAAAAACAATTACTTCATGTATTCTCATCCAATTTTATAAGTATTTACATGGGGAGGTCAAATGTGATACCCTTTCCTCTGTCAAATCCAGAACCAGAAATATGTTAATATAATATATCCTTTTTTTTTTTTTTAAGGAAAGAAGAATTTTATGGTTGTTTTCTGCAAGAAGCAAATTGAAAGCTTTTTAAAAATCTTTTCCCTGTTACTCATTCTTCTATGGTTTGCCAACTTCAAGTAACATCTGTGAAATTTTTGTTCTTTTTCTTATTTTGAATCTTCCATAAATGCTGTAATTCTTCCACAAATTACTCCCTCACACAATGAATTTCTATATGAATTTGCCTTGTTTCATGCATTCAGGTTTTTGAGACCTCGATTGTTCACTGTATTATGATGAGCACATTAGGAACTATGTGGAGAACTCATTATGATTTTAGTGCTTCCACAGAACTGTGATGATAGAAACTTGCAAGGAAAGCATAGTAAAGTATATTTTACAATTTATAATTTTATGAAGCTATAATAGGATTTATTGTGAAGTTCCATAGAATATGATTAATGCTAGTCTGCACAGACTCAATAATTATTTTGAGATAGATTTAGTTGATTTCTTAACAATTAAGTGGTTCAGCCTAGGATCTGTTTGATTCAATTGCTCATAGAGTCTAAAACAATTTGAACATATTTCAGAATAAGAGATAAGGTTGATTATATGTAGATATGATCACTAGTCATAGATCACCAAATTGAGAAATAGCTGCTCTAGTGTTTCAGGCCATCCTAATAGTTAATTTGGGTCACCGTGTAGTCAATTTCATTGAATGATGGTTGCTCAATAAACATTGATTGAACCCATACCCTATAGAAAGCCTGAACTCAGAAACAAGAGAAAATAAGAAAATCAAGGTTATACTTAGTATCTTTGTATTAACTTTCTAGGGCTACCATATAAAATACCATAGATTGAATGGCTTAGACAACAAAATTTTTCTTCTCACATTTCTGGAGGATGGAAGACCAATCTAGGTATCAGCAGGTTTGGTTTCTCCCAAGACCTCTCTCATTGGCTTGCAGGCTTATCACTGCGTCCACACATGACCTCTTCTCTGTGCACACACATCCCTGGTGTCTTTCTCTCTTCTTGTAAGGACGCTAGTCATGTTGAGTTAGATCTCTCCACTCGAGGACTCATTTAGCCTTTTTTACCTCCTTATAGGCCCCATCTCCAAATACAGTCACATGAGAGTTTGTGTTTCAACATATGCATTTTGAAGAGGACATAATTCAGAACAGAACAATATCCATGTTACAGTATAAACATATATAGGAGTACCTATGTCAGGGAAATCATGGAGAAGATGTGACTTCTGGTTTACCCAGGAACTGGACTTGGCAATTAGAAGTTCTCCTCCTCCCTTATCCTTGGAATCTGGGTTCTGCTTGCTTTCCCCACTCCCAGAGGCTGGTCCAATGACATAGTCTTGAGATTGTGATGTGGTGTTCAGAACATCTGTGTGGTACATGTGGCTGAACACAGTTAAGACCTCTATATAATCTTTTAAAATGTGGTGGGCAGTGCTGAGATCTATTTACTTGTCTTGTGGCCACCCAAAATATGCCTGGTATGTGAGTTCTCTTGCTTGTTAAACCTCCCACCTACCAGCCTGGAGTGACCTGCCTCTTTTTTCCAGTCTCTCCCTGTTCTCTTGAGTATGGTTGCCAAATTTAGATCACACCTAGGAAACTCCCTAGAAGCTTATGAACCAACAACACATTAAATAAATGTAAGAGAAAATACTAAGCTATGAAATTTCTGCTCTTAAGTTTTATAAACAAAACTGAAGATAAGTTTGTAAAAAGGACATTGAAATCTCATGATCAGGTGAAAATGATTTTAGGATCAAATGAGATAAAATAGAAAATATGTGAACATGCTTTGAAATTTATAACACATGATAGAAACATAAGGTGTTAATTCATAAGGCATTCACACTCAGGCCTCCTATTTGGCTTTTAACTTCTCCTCCAGAGGTATACTCTCAGGCCAAGTTCTTAGTGTGGATCTAAGTTCATGATTTTTCTCCCTTAAAGATTATTTCTTAATCCATATTACTAGCTGTTGCCATTTGGTGATGAGTTTTAGGTTAGGAGAACTTCCAAATTCACATTAATGTATTTTTGTCTATGGGTTAGTTTAGTCCATGTAGCAGAGACCTCAAGGACAGCATCTGACCTAGAACCTCAGGGAGTAATAGCTAGAGAAGAGAACCCAGGCTTTTGTTTTATTTTACTTTATTTTATTTTTAAGATTTTATTTATATATCTGAAGCAGGGGAGGGAAGGGCAGAGGAATAGGAAGAGGGAAACTTAAGAAGACTCCAGACTGAGTGTGAAGCCCGGCACAGGGCTCTATCTCATGATCCTCAAGATCATGACCGAGCTGAAATCAATAGTCGGATGCTGAATTGACTGAGCCACCCAGGTGCCCCTGAGAACCCAAGTTTGAAAGGTGTAGTCAGGAAATATAATGGGAAATAGGCAAAGGAAGATCAATATGGCATGTAAGTGTAGGTTATTTTGAATTCCACTCTTGAAAGGAACACTAAAATCTATTTATTTCAGCACTAACTCATGCCTGAATATTTGTTCATGTAGATTTTGATCTTCTGCAAGGTTACAATCCAGTCACCTACAGTTGCAATCTGGTCCATAGTCATGTCCGTCTTTCTCGGGTTTAAAATTCCTTTTATTTTCTCCTTATATTTTTGAATTTGGGAAATTTACCATATAAACTTAGATATCTGGATTCTCTTGAAAAGTTGAAAATATCTGACCACACCACAGGCTCAAGCATCTGGAACTGAATGGTAGTTACACTGAAAAAAGACACACACGGGGCGCCTGAGTGGCTCAGTGGGTTAAAGCCTCTGCCTTCAGCTCAGGTCATGATACTGGGGTCCTGGGATCGAGCCCCACATCGGGCTCTCTGCTCAGTGGGGATCTGCTCCCCGCCCCTCTCTGCCTGCCTCTCTGCCTACTTGTGATCTCTCTTTCTGTCAAATAAATAAATAAAATCTTAAAAAAAAAAGGACACACACTCTCCCGTTCATCATCATCCTAATATTCCTCTTTCATTCATGCCTGTTCTCTGCCTCTGCTTTGTCATCTGAGGGGAGACTGACTCACCACTGTGAATATTCCTAGGCCAGGGGGGTGCCAAGTGTAAAGTATTTGAGAGGCAATTCTGCCATGCATATGTGTTCTGGGATGTTCACACACTTATGCATAAGGTCTCTTGCAGAATGGAACAGAAAAAAAAACAACAACACAAAAACGGAGGGCTGGTTGGGGCCAAAGGTCTCCAACTGTGGTCTTCCCTCCCTGGGCCCACAAATGTTAAGGGTGACCCCAATCCCCAAGCCTTGTCTACCTTTCTAATCTCCACTCCTGCCTCCCTGCCCCACTAAACTTTGTGTCCTCTCTGTACCTCAGACAGATCTAACTTACTGCCTTTGTACATCCTGTTTCCTTTCCTTGGATTATAATTTCCCTGACTATTTCTGTGGCAAGCTCCTTCTAGGTGTTCAAACTCAAGCCTAGAAATCGCCTCCTTTCCTAGTCCTTAACCCTAGTCTTAATTGTTTTCCTATATTTTATCCTGTTTTCCTTATATGGCATTTTATAATCTACAATGGTCTTTTTTTTTTTTTTAGAAGAGAAGATTTTTTTTTAAAAGATTTTATTTATTTATTTGACAGACAGATATCACAAGTAGGCAGAGAGGCAAGCAAAGAGAGGGAGGGAAGCAAGCTCCCTGCTGAGCAGAGAGCCCGATGCGGGGCTCGATCCCAGGACCCTGGGACCATGACCTGAGCCGAAGGCAGAGACTTTAACCCACTGAGCCACCCAGGTGCCCCTGCAATGGTCTTTTAAAGGCATTCACTTATGTATTGTTCACCTCCTCCTACTAGAATATAAACTCCCTGAGAATAGAGTTTGTCCTGCCTACTGTGGTCTCTCCAGAACTTAGCAGAGTAGTGTTCAATAATATTTGATTAGTGAATGATTGACCAAATGAGTGCATGGATATTTGCTGTCTCTGTGCAGTATTAAGGTAACTACATGTAGGGTACCTGGGCAGCTCACTGGGTTGAACGTCTGCCTTCAGATCAGGTCATGATCTCAGGGTGCTGGGATTGAGACCAGCATCAGGCTCCCCACTCAATAGGGCGTCTGCTTCTCCCTCTGCTCATACTCTCTCTCTGTCTCCAATAAATAAATAAAATCTTAAAAAATGAAAAATGATAGCCACATGTAAAGTTAAAAATAAAAGTTCATCGCCAGTGTTAACCAGGATAAGTTAAGTTAAACGCTCTGGTTTAAAACAAGGTCTACTTCTCAACGATGCTGTATCACCACTGTGGGTTGTCGGGGGCTTGATCCTGTGTTGTCCTTATTCTGGGACCCAGATTAACAGATTCTTCCCATTCTGGAGCAACAACAATTGCCATGGCGCAGGGAAGGATGAAAGGTATCAAAGCCTAAGCTGACTCTTAAAACGTCTTCCTGGAAGAACCATCTGTCAGCTTCGCTCAGATTTTATTGGTCGGAGCAAGTCATAAGACTGTGCCTGACGTTAGAGGGGTTGCTTTGAAGGAGGACAAGAAACATGTGGTGAATAGCCCCAACCATGACCACACGTCCACTTCACAGATTCTTTCCCCCGACTTCGCATAGGATATTTAGGATATTATATTTATAGTATTTTTTCCATAGCACAGACAACCTTAAGTTAGTGACACAAACTGGTCATTAGTATTATAATATATATATATATTTTAACAAAGTTGAATCTGATTAAAAGTAGACTGTTTTCCTACATATTTATTTTCCCATATTTTAGTTTAAAAAGGTTTTTAGGGGGTGCCTGGGTGGCTCAGTGGATTAAGCTGCTGCCTTCGGCTTAGGTCATGATCTCAGGGTCCTGGGATCGAGTCCCGCATTGGGCTCTCTGCTCAGCAGGGAGCCTGCTCCCCCCTCCATGTCTGCCTCCTTGTGATCTCTCTCTGTCAAATAACTAAATAAAAATCTTAAAAAAATAAAATAAAAAGGTTTTTAGTCTTTAAAAATTGGTCATAACTTTGCATGATTGTCTTACTCTTTTAAATGTGAATGCTTCTGACATATCCACCAATATGCTTAAAACAAAATGATGGAAAATCAAGTGGGTTATTTCCCTGCATACATATGCTTCCATAATTAAATTATTCCCACTGACAAAAACAAGTTTGCATTTTGCAGTTGGTCACAATTGGTGAGAACAGAGGGTCTATACATCTTTAATGGAATGCTATTTCTCAAATCTTCTGAGAAGTGCCATGTTTCTCATTCTCTCCCACAATTAAGTCAACAATCCTTGATTCCCAGCTTTCATTGAGAAGACATGTGACACACAGCACACAAAAACAGCATCCTGCAGATTGCTTTAATCTCTTATCTCTGGCTTCTCCTTTTTCTCTCTCTCTACCTGCCTCTCCCTAACTTCCAATTATCTGTTCATCAGATTCTGTGTAAACAATTTGGGTGCATGCAAGAGATTTAGATAAATTTCATTAAAATTCCTTCATGGTTTGCAAACAAAAAGAATTAAATCAACACTTAAAGCTTGCTCATTTGAGATCTTTGTTTTTCTGTCTTTCTTATTCTTTTCTTAAATTTAGGAAATAGTTTACCTATTTTTAAAGTTAATACAAGCCTTTGGGTCCAAGTAAATAAGACTTTTTTTTTTTTTTTGAAAGAACAGTCCTTTACTACATGTCTACGTCATCGAAGTTTGGCTTGACATGACAAACTGCCAAATGGTTCCAAGAAGCATCTTAATTCTTGTTTTTAATCAAACTCTCAGATGTGGCCTATTTTTATAAGGAAGGATCAGTAGAGTCCAGAACGATTTTTATTCTAAATAAGAAGTTGCAAAGATAGACCATAATGTCATAGTCATCGTAAAATGCTCAAAGGGAGGTGATACCTCACACTAGTCTACGGTGTACTTGCTGTCCGTGACAAATCAAGTATTTGTAAATATGCCTCAGGGATTTCTAGGGAACAATTTCCCATCTCTATAAAAAAGCAAGGAGGGAAGGATGATTAATATGTATTTTACTTTCCATATATGCTAATCACCATACTATATGCTTTACTTAATTCATCTCACTTAGTCCCTTGCCCAGCAAGCCATGAGATCTGGATTATTCTCATTTATCTTTTCTCTTTTATTGCGGGTGTAAGTGAGTCACAGCTCTGCAGGATTGGAAGCCAATGGAAGCCCATCTCACAGTCCTAGACTTAGGAATGCTGGTGCCCCTGGTGGTATCAAAGCTGTTAGGACATCCAAGCTTGTGCCATGGTCTTCAAATTTTAGATTAACCAAGGATTTCTGACACAATTTAAATTACTTTATCACATATAAGTTCCATGATGGTTGTATAAAATTATAGTCTGGTAGAGACAAATATTTATTGTTCTATTACCACATTCATTGATTTTTATTGATAGCACTTTAAAATATTTAATTTAGAATTTAAAAATATTGAAAATACAGTAAAGAAACAATATCAATTTTTAACCCTACCACAAGAAAGAACTGAGTTTCACATATTGATGTATTTGCTCTCAGTCTAATTTTATATAGGATATATAACATTGATATTATGTTTATTACAGTTTTTACAAAACATAGATTTTGCCATACATACAGTTTTATGCTTTCCTTTCTTTATTTAAAATTTCATAGTTAACATTTTTGTTTGACATTATTAATCATAATCAGAAATGCAATTTTAATAGCTATGTTTTTCTGTCTATGGATATGCAAAATAATACTAAGTATAGCTTTTCCCCATTGTTTCAGAGATGCTATGGTGTGTGTGTGTGTGTGTGTGTGTGAAAGAGAGAGAGAAAGAGAAATGTATCTGCTCTCTACCTATTTCTTCAGATTTGTTGCAGTTTCATTCCTATAACAAGTCAGATTATCAAACCACATGTTTTAATTCCTAATGAGGTGTCACTCCTGAATCATGGTTTGGTATTATCTCTGCAACAGTGATTAGGAGTCTACATTAAAAAATAGCAACATGAATAACATTACTCTGTCCTCAATAAACTATCCCATCAAGGCATTATTCACTGCATGCATGAGGCCCATGAAATATATTCATGTTATATAGTGGGACTGAATTGAGAGTGCTTCACCTGAATCAACAGGATGCTTTTTTTGACCAGTTAGTTGTGCTCAATGCATCTTCCTTTTCCCTTAAGCTATTAGGAAGTGGACCTAAATTTAATGCTCAACTATAGAAAATATTCATAGTCTGGATCAGCATGTCTAGTATGGTACCCACGTGGAGCTATTGAAATTTAACTTAATAGAGATTAAATGAAGTTAAAAATTCCATCCCTTAGTCACACTAAGTGCATGTCTCTGTTGTTTACCATACTGAAAAGCACAGACACAGAATATTTCCACTATTATAGAAAGCTCTATCAGACAGTACTGGTCTTGATTATGGATTAAATTATACACTTCCAGCATGCCACACAGCTTAATATTTAATGTTAACTTACACTGTCTGGATGATTAGGCACGTATTATTGCATGCTATCTTCTATTACTTTCAGAATTAGGTAAGGACAAATAATGCTATTACATCTGTCCTTTCAGAATGCATCATCATCCTAACCTAAGTTCTTATAATGTTGACACCCAACCACTAGGATGGCTAGATGGGTCATCAGGCTCACAAAACGGATTTAAAGATTTTAATTATATCTAGGTGTTTTAGATTTAACTGATCACATTTGTACAGACCCCTGCCCACATATATTATTATGGCCCTCCCATCCTTACCCTCCTCCACCAGTCTCATTTTCTACATCGTCTGTAGGAAATGTATGAGTACAGGCTTTACCGAGGACCATAAGGACAGTGCTGGAAATGATGAAGGTGCAGCAATTCTGCCATGCTACCTGTGTCGTCACCCATAGTGGGCGTCACTGCAGGAAGGTCACCACCAGAAAGAGCTTCAGGGGAAAGCAGTGTCAGCTCTGGCAGGATAACAGGAAATGTTTTATATACCATGTAGGACATTTATGAAAATCTGAAAGCAAGATTCACATTTCAGAATTTAAAATTACTCATATGTATAGTTTCTACTGATTTGAGATGGCTCTCCAATAAACAAATTGATAGTACATCTTCTTTAGGGCTGATGTGGCACATTGAAAATGCTTGGATATAAATAAAGTTAACATACATTTCCTAGGTCTGACTATGTAGTCACAGAATGCTTAGCCATAAATCAGCATGGGCCACTTTAATTTCGTTCCTTGCCTACATAATCAAAACATGAAGCTCTCTTTTCTTTAACACATAATTCTCCTCAATCATTGCATAAATTGCCATATTTCTTTATAACAAAGTAAATGCCTGGGTTCAGCTATGATTTACAGATTGTGTAAATTATTAGCCATATGGTTGTTATATGCCATTCTGCTTATAAAATATGTATTTTAAACAAATTCATCCAAGACTATAAGAGAGTTATTCATTACTATTTAGATGTTTTAAATATCTTCTCTATCATATGGGCAAGCACTTCCAACTGGGTTATATTCTTTATCCCAAATACATTTTTTAGTTATGGTTTTATCATTATAATCTATAAAAGTGGGTAAGTGTGGGCCTTCATAAGGACAGCTTGCTACCATAGCTATCATTTACTATGAAAGAATCTTACTGTTTTTTTGTTGACACTTCTCACTTTCAGCAAAGTGTCATTTGACTGAATTATTCATTTGTTATACTTCCTGGGCACAAAGATGTCTTTGATTGTTTGATGCACCACCAATAATCATCCTCCTCCTACTGATTATAATAATCTTTATTAATAATAATCTTCATGAGGGTTGAGAAGGGACCAATTTCAAAAAAGTAATGTTGATTGGTAAAGAAATGGCAAATACATTCTTCAGTTATGATCTGGTACCAGAATTTTTCTGAGGGATAGAGATATCTTGGTTAGCACACTACTTTGTTGAAGACTTTGAATTGTTGCTCAACAATCTAGTTTATATGGTCTTAGAAGGCACCAGACCTTCTGGAGTGGAATTTCTGTGTGTGTGTGTGTGTGTGTGTGTGTGTGTGTGTTAGGGGCCGGGAGCGGGGGTTGGGCATGAATGGCTGATGAAGCTCTGCATGGACAAAAAAAGAATTTGGAGTTTGGGCTGGGACAGTCCTGGGGACGGTGAAGAAACAGAAAAAGATGCTAAGAAAGGAATATTGAATGGGAATAGGCCAAGGGCTTCCAGTTTGACTCTTTCATATCTCCCCTAAATCTTCAGCAAATTCTTCATGCTTTCAAAAATCCTAGTGGGAGGACATTTTTTTGTGTGTGGAAATTGGTGGAGAGGTCAAAGAAATTTTTTATGGTCATTGATAGACATGGGGTACAACTGACTAGGGTCTAGAGATATAAAGTCAGAATTAGGAGAGCTGTGGAGCATCAGCATAAAAATCAGTCCATATTGATACATATAGATCTATTCCTTTCCTTGAATGAATACACCAGTCAGTTTGCTTAACCATGTCCCAATAGAGAGAACTCAGTTCTTGCCAGTGTTTCTACAGTATAATCAGTGCTGCAAAGGACTCTTACACATGTCTCCTTGACCACACAGAGCTTCTTTAAAGAATGTACCTAGAAGTGCCAGTTGGGGTTCTTGGGAGATTTATGAGATATTCTCAAATTGCTCTCCAAAGTAGCAGGTCATGGTGTGTTCCAACACACAGTATAAATGTATGTTTTGATTTTCAGTGTATGGAAGGTCTCCTTTACCCTCCTTTTTGTGAACAAATGATATTATCATTCTGTTTGGGTATGGAATGTTATCTTATTGTTTTATGTGTACATTTATTTATGTTTATCTTTAATTAATTAATTAATTAATTTTTGTTGATTACTGATGAGAATGGGTACCTTTAAAAAATGTGTTCTCTCTCTTGTATCTCTCTCTGTCAAATAAATAAAATCTTAAAAAAAAAAAAAGATGGCCTGTTTACCATGATTATTATGAAGAGAAAATGTTTTTAAACTGAAGCATACTTCCCTCTAAATTTCACTTTTACTCACCTTTTTTGCATAAAAGCTGAGGCAGAAAGGATCTGACAAATAGTTGGGATGAAACTAAGAGAACACCTTTGGATGGAGTCAATGCCATCTTAGACATTGGCCTTGGAATGCCTGCACTGATGTGAGTATTTGGCCTGTCAAGGGGCTTTACACTCCTCATTTCTCAGTAGCGTGCTGTTGAAGGGGGAGGATCCTGCCAGGCTGTCTAGAGCTACAACTCTGAGGTTGGTAATATTTATGTGAGAACCTACCACATAAATCTACTAACCTGATTCAAGCAAATGATATGTGTGACTAATGAAGTCTTGAATTCACCAAGGGAGGAAAAATGACAACAAGAAAACTAAGCTTGTTAGTTACTCTTGTTCTTCCCTTACAACTCTGCCTACGAAAACTCTTAAGAAGTGCCTGCTTTATCTCATCCTTCATCCCTGGAGTCATTACTTTTCGTTTTTGTAACACAGAATTCTTCTGGACCTTAAAGTTTTCTGGAGCCTAATTAAGGAATCGCTAATATTGTTATTAACTGAGCTGGATGAGCAGCTCTTGATTTTCAAATGGTAAGACTTGGGCCTTCCTCTTTCTCTTGCCTTGCTGTGAAATATAAGGGCTTCATCCTTAGCTGACTCCAGACTCTGCCCCTTGTCTTCTCCCTAGTTGTGGCAAAGCCGTGCCTCAAAGCACGTATAAACTTGGCCCTGCTCCTCCACTGCCCCCCATGAACAGCAGCCACATGACTGAGACACCTCTCGGGGTATCTTCTCTCTCAACTGTGGCCACTTGAGTCTGGATTTCATACACTTAAAATTCTCTTCTGCTGCTCGGAAAATGGCTTTTCTTATCTAGGCACACCTCACTTCTTTGTTTTGATGAGAGGCAGCAGTAGGTTGAAGAGGCCTGATGTTTGTTTGTGTCTCTGATAATGTGGTTAAATGCACAGACCCTTCTTCCATAGGGCTATCTGGGGAGTAGTTGGACCCAGAGCTGGAACAACCTTCCCTGCAAGGTCTCATGCCCTAGTGCTACTCTGGCCCTCATTCAAGCTCCTTCCTCACTGATGAAAAGTACTGTCTCTGTACACTTGCACCCACTGTATCCTTCCAGAAATCTTTCATCCTCTCCCCTTTCTTCCTGTTGTGTAATATGCATATATTTAGCTGAACCACAGTTCCAGTCAGGGCTCAATGATTTCTTCTTTGTGTGTTTTTGTTTGTCTACTAGAGTAGTAATGATTTCCATACTGGTTCTTAAGAGGCCTTTGAATGAGTTTTTGAAGATAATGATTCTTTTTTCTCTAGGAATGGTGCAACAGACCCCACTGATGCCCTGTCCTATATTCCTGAACCGGCTGCATTTACAAGGAGTGCTGGTGGATTGTTCTCAGTCCACTGAAAAATTTTTTGATATAAATTCTAAGGTGACATCTCACGTGACAAAAACCAAACAAACCAACACACACACACAAAACTAGCTCATCAACTTTGTTGGAAGAATTTTTTGAGTAATTAATTCTATCATTCCTTCTCCATAATTAACAACTTATAGATGAGGAGGCACTTCCAGGTTATGTTTTGTTTTGTTTTGTACAGAAGAGATAATGTGCCTCCTATTCCAACAAGACAAGATAAATGAAGTTTTTTGCCCACATGGGAAGTATGTTGTCTTCCACTTGTCCATCATTCAAATTGTGCACCAAAAGAAACTGTTTTCCATCATAATATTTCTATTGTCAGTTTTTATATCTGTTAAGATGTTCAAATTCTTAATCTTTATTCAAATGATCCAAATTTTTAAATATGCATTTAGAATAATTTTGGTTTCAGAACCTTCACAACAAGATATTACTGAGAACTAAGTTGAACCCATTGTATCAGAAAGAGTGGTCACTTGTAAAGTTTTATCTTTTCATTCTGGTATATGTAGGTATTTGTCTTTGTTTATTCAAGTGTCTTAGCAAAATATATTAGTCAGAGTTCTCCAGAGAAACAGAATCAATAGGATGTGCATACATGTAGAAAGAGATTTATTATAAGAAATTGGCTTACAAGATTATGGAGGCTAGCAAGTCCAAATCTGTAGTATTGGCCAGTAGGCTGGAGACCTGGGAGGTGAGGGGTTATTGTCTATGGTGCAGATAAAGTCTGAAGGCAGTCTGTAGGAGAATTCTCTCTTACTCAGGAAGACCAGTCTTTTTGTCCTACTCAAGATTTCTTTTTTTTTTTTTTAAGATTTTATTTATTTATTTGACAGGCAGAGATCACAAGTAGGCAGAGACGCAGGCAGAGAGAGGGGGAAGCAGGCTCCCCAGTGAGCAGAGAGCCTGACAAGGGACTCAATCCCAGGACCCCGGGATCATGACCTGAGCTGAAGGCAGAGGCTTCAACCCACTGAGCCACTCAGGCACCCCTAATGATTTCTTTTGATAGGATGAGGCCCACATACATAAGGAAGGGCAATCTTCTTACTCAAAGTTCACAAATTTTAACATTAATCTCACCCAAATACAGCCTCTAAATTGACACATAAAATTAAACACCACAGTAAAGTTCTAGTTTTCTTCAAATCTTGTGCATGATTTTAAAATTCACTTCTTTTTGTTTTATATTTTTGTCTGCTATTATAAATTGGGATTCCATTCTCACATTATGTTTTTAAATCCGACATTCTGGCTTAAGTAATGTATATAAAACTTGTAGCAGAATGCTTGGCACATGAAAAGTGCTTAATGAAACCTCCTGGTAAGTACATTTATTTTGCATTTGGCACCTTAATACTCACAAGCTAGTTTTAAAATGTTCTTTTGCAAATCTTTTCTTTTACATTCATAGATATTATAATCTATAAATAATTTTATCTTTCACTCACCCTTTCAATAAACACATTATCTCTAAGTCTTTACTTGTTGCTTTAGCTGGATCCTCAAAAACAAATTTCAATAATATTAATTAGGGAAGGTGTCTTAGTCTTATTTCCAAGAATAAAAGAGATCTCACTTTGTCAACATTTTCTTTTTCCCCTAAATTATCTTTGTTTGTTTAATGACAGTTTTTCTTTTTGCGTATCTTTGCCCTTTTTACATTCATATTTTTCCTATTGTCAGGTAATCCTTAGCTGTCTATTTTTAGGAATGTGGCAATAAAAAGCTCCTTGGCAACTTTTATAAATAGATGAGGCTTTTTGATTGATGAACCTTATTGTAGAGTGACTGGGAAGAGAAATTTTCATGATGTTATGGGATCCTTGAATGTCAGAAATTAAGGTCTTCCAATTTATCCAGCTTCCTGTTCTTTTTGATCACTTTGTTTAGAAACATTGGCCAGCTTTCTAGCAGTTTTGTATAAAGGGTAACATATGGAATTATTATGCAAATTTCCCATTCCTCCCTCTTGCCTTCAGTTTCGTGTCTTGTTCCATCCCTCCATTATACCTAGTGTTTCTGAGTCTCAAATCTTTCTGAGACTTTGGAGGGTAGAATGACAGTTTCTTACTGTATCTTTCTAATTTTAGTATTTTCAGCTTTACATCCTTTTGCCTAGCTTTTTAGATGCCATTTCCCCATCTTCATGATTTCATTCTTCTAGAAATATTAATTTCTAGAAAAACTTCTTTTGCATTTAAACTTCCTTTAAAAATTGGTTTCATTTCAATATGGTCTCAGGAGGTAAAAGGGACGCCTGGGTGGCTCAGTTGATTAAGGAAGTAAGGCAATAAATCATAGGGAACCAAGACTATCATATTAATAGTTTTCTTTTTTTTTGATTGAGCACTGTTAGTTACCACTTAAGAGAGAATCTTTAAGGATGGAACAAGGTTCTTTTTTTTTATAATTTTCTAAAAGTTTTTAAAATTAGGAATGTCAACATCTTTTGGAAAGTCTTTTAGAATATCTTATTTTATTATTTTCATATTAATGTGATATATCAAATTATTAAATTTCCTTCTTCATTTTATTAAACTCTTCAGATCTACTTGAGTATTTGCTATGCTCTAGATATTTCTTAGGGAATACAAAAATAAGTAGAAGACATCCAAGACTATCATAAAGCTCCTAATATAATTGAGAACCTGTTTAAACACAAAATTATAATGAAACAAGTGAAAAATAGATGTACAGGGAAAATGGGATCACAAGAAGAAGCAATTAATTAAAACTGAGAAAAATAGGGCTTTTACAGAGCTGTTGCCATCAGAGTCAGAATTTGAAGGCTGAAAGTTCATTTTCCATTCTAGTAACGGAGAACAATGATGGACGTGCGGAGGTACTCTTGGTTAAAGGAACAGCAAACAAAAAGCAGAAGTGTGAAAAAAAAAAAGTAGCCTTCATGGAAAATAGCAAATAACCTTCTCTAGTTGTTTTCTAAGATGTATGGAAGAGGAGATGTATTGCAAAGTTGAATTGGGGTCAGACGATGACAACCTTAAAAGATTTTTGTCTTTATACCATGGGCACAGACATTTAGACTCATCAAATTGTTTAAAAAATAGTAACATGATCAAAACTCAGGTTTACAAAGATAAACCTGGGAAAAGTGTAAAGGATGGGTTGACAAAGTGACAGATCAGAGACAGGGACCTGTTAAAAGTCATTGCAAGAGTTCAGAAAGAGATCAAAGCGTCCAAACTAAGGCATCAGATTTGTAATTGGAGGAAAGGAATAGATAGGAGAGTCAATTGGAATGTACAACTGATAGAAATCATAAACTGATTAGATATAAGTATTGAGAAAAATGTAGAAATGAGGAATACATCAGATTTTCCAGCAGAGTAACATGGAGAGGGCTGTAAAGTTATTCCTTGGGAAAACAAACACAAGAAGTGAACAGAAGGTAATATGGGAAGTTAATAGAGTACTTATGGAAAATACAGTGTCAGGAAGTACCACTGAAAGCTTCTTTGCTCACAGGAAGGGAAACCTTTCCTATTCTCTGGAACAGTCAAAAATTTCCCATGTGGAGTAGAGTTCTATCTTCATTATATTGGTGCTATGCCTAGGAGGTTCTAGAGTTTGATGTAGATAGTTGCACGATTGACCTAGGCTATATTAAGAGACCGTATCATAGATGCATGAATAATGAATGTGATCAGAAACAGTGGCTCTTCAGCAAAGACAGTGAAGCCTGAAGTTAAGATCTGTTTGTGCACACACGTGCACACACACACACATGCATGCACATGCACACATGTGTAGTGTGATATGTGGTAGAAAAAACAAATTAATAAGAATCTGGATGTTCTTCAATCCAGGCCTGAAAGACAAGGAATTGGCTTTGCCTTGGAATCACCACCACTTTAAAATGATATTGAGATGCAACTGTATCTGATTATGCAAGTTAGGTTTGTACTAAGAAAAGGCAACCCAAGCTTCTTTCTTCTATCTATTCACAATAAACAGAGACAACTTTGGATGCTTTAAAAAAATTTATTTATTTCTTTGAGGTGTGGAGCAGAGGAGGGAGAAGGACAAGCAAATTCCATGCTGAGTGCGGAGCCTGATGTGGGGCTCAATCTCATGACCCTGAGATCACAGCCTGATGTAGATCTTGATCTCATGACCCTGAGATCATGACCTAAGCCAAAATCAGGAGTTGGACACTTAACTAACTGAGCCACACAGGTGCCCATCTTTGGGTACTTTAATAATGATTACAGATCTGTTTGTTGTTCTGACTTCTACCAGGCTACTGTAGAGTGATCCTACCTGGCTAACCCTGGTCAGTACAACAGAGAAACTCCTCAAGCAATAGCAGGTTTCCCTGTCTAATCAATAGCTGGTTCTTCCTAGAAGCATTGGTGCCTGGTAAAATGAGGGCAAGTGAGGCTTTTCCTATGAATGGAATTTCTGTAGAAGTTAAGATTTGCCCCTCTTTTCCTAAAAACCCTACTTCCTGAGGGCAGTAATGTGGCTCCTAGAGAAAATAAACAAGGGCAGGAATGCATTCTTTCCAGAAAGAAGAATTTCTAACCCTCTGTACCACTTTAAGTATCTGTTTTCACCAAATGATCCACTCACCCTATCTAGATTGAGCTAACATAACTGCAGCCATAATTTGTTAATTTCCCTCTATCGAATTCCTGACCAGAGTGACCATCCCCCTTTCCCTAAAAACCCTCAAGCCACATGTTGTTCTTTAGATATATCAACTTTCCTTTCTTCTACCTTCCATCTACTACTCTTCTTGAAATTTTCAATCTTTAATTAGATTAATTAGTGAAGAATTTCCTTGATGTTAATTTTATAACCACACTATAACTTTGTTAAAACATTCTTGTGCAATATAATTCCCCTTGGGTCTTACAGTGGCCTGGAGAAGACCTGGAATAAAGAGATTCTGAGTGAGGATAACAACAGAGTTTTGCTAGTCAGTCCAAAGACTTATGGGTAAGAAGCTCAGGAAATACTTGTGGTTACCCTTGTCATGTTAAGCAAAACCTGTGTTATCCAGAGCTCTGTGATCTTTACGTGGTGGCTATTAGGGCTGGACAGATATTACACAGCCATTTGGTGTTGAAGCCAGAGTTTTGTCCTTAAGTCCCTGATGACTTTAGATTAAGGTGTAGAGAACTAGTGTCCTAGTTGGCATGGTACCGTGAGAAAATAATATGCTTGTCGTGTAACAGATCACAGAGTTACCTTAATGATATCCAATTTAATTTTTACCAGGGATTAGTTTATATACTGGAAGAATTAGTCACTGTAATCTTTTATAATCCTTCACTTTTGTATATTACTTTTCAGTTCATAAATCTCTGCACACACCTGATCTCATTTAATCCTCCTATGACCCTAGGCTTTACTAACCTCACTTTGCAGATATAGAGGCTCAGAACCATGGAGATTAAAGCAATCTCCCCAGGTTGTCTTCTCAAGTACTCTGCCCATTCAACCACACTGCCATGTAACCAAGGACCTACAGAGTTGGTACAAGCCTCAGTTCTGGCTTTAAGAACAAGAACAAAAATACCTCCTTATTAGACTGAGGAACTCTTAGTGTTTCTTTAGAACTGGGCTATATGTTCCTTGGTCATGATGTTCCTGCATCATGCATACACATTCTTTTCCTCCTTGCCTTAGTTAGAAACCACTCACTCCTCCAGTCTCACCTGGGTTGTTGGTACCTCTCAAAATATTTCTCTGATTTTACTGGTAGCATTTCAATCTACATTCTCTTAGTATGATGAATTTCCTTTCTGTGTGGTTCTATGCTTAATGTGTATACCCCCTTGGAAGTCCCTGTGTATCCATTGAACAAGGAAATGTGTTTTTACTCACTGTTGTGTCCCAGTGCCCAGCACTTTTGAGCCCATACTAAGTGCTCAATATATATTTGTTGAATGGGTGAATAATAATTAAGTGTTACTTGAATAAGTTGACCTATTTGTGATAAAAGCACTAATTTTATAATCCAGAGCTAGAAATGTCTTTAAAGACTTTTTCCCCTACCAAGCACATTTTCTTATTGTGAAACAGACCATGAATCCAATTCCCCTGGTACTTATACTATTCCATGGAAGTAAATGGAGCTACATAAAATTAGTTAAGTCAAGCAGAGGAGTATTTAAGATGTTTCTGTTTGAGCACATAAAACTAGTTTCATCCAGAATGAATTAATGAATCTATCAAATATGTCAAGTTTTCTTTTTTTTTTTTTCAAGAAGGTTAACCAGAGAAACAATCTCATATGAGGATCAAATTCATTTCCAAGTATATATTTCAGCTCAAGTTAAGGGTAAATGTATCTCAGCTGGCCCAAAACAAATGTCAACTTGTGAGGCATTTATATGACATACATAAACTTCTCTCACGAGGATGCTAAATTATGAACTGACAACCTGATTTTTCAATTTTGTCTTTGAGGCTAATGCTGTAACAGAAATGAACACATATATTGTTAGTTACATTTACATTATTTGTGACAAAGCAGTTTGAGTGGTGAAAATGAATTTTTTATCATGGTCCATTCTTTTGCTAATGCTAACAGACCATTCAAAGACAGCCATTCCAAGTCCCACTCTGCAGACAGAATGAATGAGGCAAAGAACACTTATGAATTAGATGAGCTTGAAAAATGCTTCTTGTGAAATGACTTTCTTGCATTGACCTGTGATAGGCTTTTCTGTGAAATTCTGTCCTCATGAAAAAGTGGATTTGCAGTGACAGATTCCTTGTGGGATCAAGGAAGAGCTGTAGGAAGCAGCACAGTGATTGCTGCATGCAAACTCTATGGTTCTAGCATAGGCAGCCTCACAGGCAGGGGAGAACTAGAATTTGGGAGAGCTGGGTTCCAGTTCTGATTTGCAGCAGGTTTCTGCCTGAGCTTTCGAAAATTACTTTACTACTCTCAGTCTCAGTTTTTACATCTGTAAAATGAGGAGAATAAGTTCTGAGTGATTCCAAATGTGAATTTGTGGCTGGGTTGCATCAGGATGATCTGGGACTCTGAAATGCAGGTCCCTGGATCTTATCCAAGACTTAACAAATCAGAACCTTTGGGAGAGCAGTCAGAACCTGGGAATCCATATTTTTAATAGCTCCATAGATGATTCTTAGAAATTAATGAAATGCAGATGGAATACTTTCAGCCACAATTATAAGCTTTGGCTCCCACATTCAGCAACCTAATCACAAGCCATGTCCCCAGGGCAGCAACAGGGATAGCTGGAGTCATCCCTGGGTTTGATACAACACAACTGCTCATCAGGATGTACTGCCTGGATTTTCTAGGCAATGTATTTTTTGAAGGATACTGAAATATACTATCATTAATCTCTTCAAGGTCCATAAATTCCACAAGTGGAGATGGGGCATAATTCTGCCAACAAGGGCAACCCATGGAAGGCTTCTTAGGAGAGGGCCACCCCAAGTAGCTTGAATCTTAGGAGGTTATCTCTTACAGCAGGCTGGTGGACCAGCAGGAGGGAAGAGGGGCTAGAGGCAGTTGCTACTGTCCATGTTAACAGGGGATAAGCAACAGAACTTGAGAAGGGATCTATACCTAAACTGAGCCAGAGTCTGTTAAAAACAAAACAAAACAAAAAACATTGCCATTAGAATGAATGTTGCTGCTATTTGTTTTTATTATATTCTTTTATAGCACTTTGTTTCTCATTTATACATTTAAGAACATATGTGCTCTCTTAATATATCTGCATGTGGTGTGTGTGTGTGTGTGGTGTTAATCTGTACATGTGTTCAAGCAGTTTAAGTGATGTTTTGGGAAGAAGAACCCAGAACTGCTAGGAATTCTAATTGGGATCTAGGAGTGGGAAAGTGACACTTTGAAGACTTGTATTTCTTCCACTTAAACGACAGATTCATGGTTAAGACATACTTTTCAGCATACTTGTGTAATTAGCTTTGTTTCCTCTGACAAGCTTTAAATATAGAACCAAGATAATGCTTTTTAGTTAATACCTTTAGGCACAGCATTTAAAAAATCAAAATAATTTTCAATTTAAAATCTTTAAAATTACAAAGCTTCACAAGGCTTAGAACTTTAAAAAGCCAATTAGTGTTTGGATATTTAGTTCAATGTGGCTTTTTTCTTTTTGTACACCTAATTGATAGCTTCTGATTAAAAGAAAAGGAAAGTTGTATGGGCTGATGCTAATCTGCATATTTTTATCTCAATTTATTCTCCCAAAATCTTATTTTGAAAAATATGTGAGTAGTGGAAATCTCTGTAAGATGGCTTTAGTCTAACCCACTTGGCCACCAAGATGCTAGTTTAAGAACTGATGACACTTGGTATTTATGATCATACTTTTTGCAGACAATAGAATCCCAGCTATGGTTCCTTAAAGGTATTTCAAGAGGTAGGGTAGCCTTTTAGGGAGTCTTGCTCACTCTGTTAGAATGTCAATCAGAGAACCTCCTGCTTTATTCTTTGGTTCTGTGGCCATTTATTGAGATATCATTGTGAGCTCACTTCTATACCCAGTGCTTTCAGACGAAGATCTATGAGCTGCTTGAAAACACAAAGCCAAGAGCAGGCTTCATTTGAAATTTCCTAGTTGAAACATGTGGTATATTAAAGTTCACCTTGCAGGTCGTGAGCATTTGGATCGCCAGCACTGTGACCTCGCTGTGTGGAAGAGAGCTGCTACAGGAAGGAAGCTGACAAATGAGCAGCATGGATCCCACATTCTGCTAAAATCAAATAGGACCTTTCCCCTTTGTTGGATGCCTTAATACAGGAGAAATAAGCCAGCAGGATGCCCACGTCTGAGTTACTCATCCATTTCACCAGGCTCAAAGAGAACCAGTTCTCATCACTTTTATTCAACAGAAAATTTTCACCACAAGGCAGCACATTTTTCCAAGAGAAAGTAAAATCTTACATAACTTAAGAGACTAAAAAGTAAAATTTTTATGCATTTTAATGTAAAAACCCTATTTTTTGGGAGAAGGTGTCCCAGGATTGGAGAAATAATATGGACCATGGCATTAAACAGACCTCAGTTTTAATCCCTAATCTACCACTTACTAGCTTTTGACTTTGCCTATTATTTATGTTCTGACCTTCAATTTCCTCATTTATGAAATAGAAATAATGATAGAACCTCACAGGGCCATTCTGAGGATTAAATGAAGAAGCAACCATGCTTAGGCTGTGTTTATCTCAGAAATAGCTGTGCGTGTGTGTGTGTGCATGTGCACACACTTGAACTTTTTGTAGTAGGGAAATATGGGTTGGGCAGTTTTGTGCTGTCTCTTACCTCTTTCTCTTCAGATTACTTTAATCAGAATTTTTACATTCATCTCTCTCTCTGAGCCAGCTTCCTTCTTAAAATGGATATAATACCTTCTACCCCATGTGGATACTATGATAACTAGTTGAGATAATCTATGTAGAGTACCTAGAACATGGCAGTTACTCTGAGAATGGTAGTTTCCTTCCCCTTTTCCCTTTAAGCCTTCGATTAGAGAGAGAAAGAGAGACTAGAAGTTTAAATGTAGTATGTCTCATGCTTGCAAAATTATTCCTTGATCATACCAGTGATGATTATATTGAATACCTATTGATTATTTGGTGTTAATAGTTCAAAGCACTAAGATATATTATCTCATGTAATCCTCACTGCATACCTTTTTGAGAAATACTGTTATTATCCCCATTTGAGAGATACTGTTATTATCCCCCTTTGAGAGAGAGAGGCTCAGAGACTAGGTTACTCACCTAAGATCAAACATGGCTCTGCTGGGTTCCAAAATCAATGTGTTCAATCACTTGCCCTTCTACTTTCCTAACATCAAGAGTGGCCTTGTTTTTTTGTTTGTTTGTTTGTTTTTTCATTTTTATCAATCTCTGGATTTAGATCCGGAGGAATACTAACATAAAATATAGACAGACTTAACCTAAATTATCTTTAGACTTACTCTACTCAAGGAGGTATCATTTTCCAGCCTCAGTATTTGACTGTTGCTTATGTAAGTACAGAATTGAGATGCACTTAGAGAAAAAAAAAGAATTACACCCTCATTTGTGTCGCAGCAAAGGTATATGATTCAAAGAAGCCTTACCCTTAAATGATTAGACAGCTTGTGTGACTAATAAGAATATTGTCCTTTAAGAAAGTGGAGCATCTTATGCATACAAGAGCACTCAGTTAGAGTTTTAAATTAGAATGTAATTATGTGTTTGAATCTTCCTTCCTTCCTTCCTTCCTTCCTTCCTTCCTTCCTTCCTTCCTTCCTT
>RCUC01073395.1:0-11483 GCA_003697995.1 Taxidea taxus jeffersonii
GTCCCCAGGTGTCTGATTTGCATGAATACTCTTAGGCTTTCTAGGAGAAATGGAGGAGAGGACCATTGGAACTAATGATTGGGGCCCTAGAGAACTGGTTGACACCCTTGAACAGAGAAGGGATGATGAAGTAGGCCCTAATCCCAGGAGGAGGGCAGATGCCTCATGCTGGAAAATCAGAGGACTATCTTTTCCCCCTTTTAAAAAAGATTTTATTTTTATTTTTTTAAGAAATCTCTACACCCAATGTGGGGCTTGAACTTATAACACCAAGATCAAGAGTCAAGCAGGCCCCACTATCTTAAGGTGATAGTGGGGTGGTGCTGGACAGTGGAAGGGTATATCCATCTTACTCTGGGCACAAATCAGATAGGTGAGGGAGGCTGAGATAGGTGGTGTCATCAAGGGAGTCCTAGACCAAATCAAACCTTAGTTAATGAAAAGGGTTCATGGTTAGCTGAGTCCAAATGCACTTATTTAGATGCCAGACTACCTATGATTTGTTAGAAAGGCTTTCACTCTTTGGAGGAACAATTTCATTCTATTTTAGGGTTGGAGAAAGCTGTGGTGTGATTGAATAGACCTAACACTGGTAGGTGATCAACGCTGGGGGACAGAGGAGGCACATTAGCAGGACCAGCAGAAATGATGGAAGGGGAGAAAATGGATTATCTTGTTCTTGACTGACTTGCTCTTGACATGCTCGTCTCCATCAAAGGGAGAATCACAACCAGTGGTGGATAAGGGCCAGATGGCTGGTTTATTGGAAGGCCCCAGTGGTGGAATGACCTGGGGCTCATCTGACAGCAGATTCCTTAGAAATTTAAGGGAATATGAAAAAGCTATGTTTCGGGGTGCCTAGGTGGCTAAGCTATTAAGCCTCTGCCTTTGGCTCAGGTCATGATCCAGCATCCTAGAGATTGAGCCCCATGTCGGGCTCCCTGCTTAGTGGGGAGTCTGCTTCTCCTTCTGCCCCTGGTCTTGCTTGTGCTCTCTCACTCTCTCTCCTCCTCTCTCAAATAAATAAATAAATTCTTTTTAAAAAGCTATGTTTCATAAACCAGACATAAATGGACAAATACTGTATGCTTCCACTTACATGAAGGACATAGAGTAGTCAAATTCATAGAAAGAAAGTACGGCAGTGGTTGCCAGGGCCTGGGACAGGGAAAATGGGGAGTTGTTTCATGGATATGGAGGTTTAGTTTGGGATGATGAAAGAGTTCTGGAGATAGATGGTGGGGATGTTGCACTCCACTGTGAATGTACTTAATACCACTGAACTGCATGTTTAAAAATAGTTAAAATGGTAAATTTTATGTCTGTTGAACACACATACAGAAAGGTATGTTTTATTGTGCGGGGCATACACTTTTTCCCCAACCTCTACCTCCCACTGAGGTAGAGGAGAGCTCCAGGTAACCTAGCATGTGGCTAGAAAGCCTGTACCTTTTGCTCATTCCTGTCTCGACCCTGTCTTCTGTTCTGTTTCTACATTTACTTACTCCTGACACTGGGCTTCTTCCACATCTGACCATTCCTTGTTGCTTGGATGCAATGCAGGTTTGGTATCAAATACCCAGTTGCTGACATATATTCGTCATTTGCTCTTTTTCCTGTCTCAATTATTTCCCCAATGCTCTGGAGAACTCTGTGCCCCAGGACCCTGGAGCTGTTCCTACCTCCTGGGCCTCACTTTTGCCTGTGGCCCTGCCTGGCCTAATCTGGCCTCTGTCAATGGCAGATCAGATACCTAATCACTCAGGCCCACACTGCTGTCTCTCTTCCCTAATGCTCTAGACTCTAGGACCTACAATATCTGCATAGCTCCTCGTAACACTCCTTGAGGGAGTGATAAGAGCTGGGTCCAAAGCTGACCAGCCCACTCTGACCAGCCCCAGAGACCGGAGAGACTAGCAGAGAGGCCCGTGAGTGCATAGTGGCTTATGTGGCCAACCTAAGAGTCAGCTGGTTCTAGCATAAGGACCCACAGGCCATTTTCTGTTTTGCTTTCTTTCCTGCTGCTACCCAGATGAAGGCTGAGGCTTCCCTGACCCATGAGAGCTAGTTGCCTCTTCTAACTGATTCCATAACATGGAGTAACACAAAGCTTTCCCCAGCCTTCTGGGAACTTTTAGAGGTTTCTACTTGCCTAACCCTCCAGCCTTCTGCATTCAATTGTGCTAGCTCTAACTTGCCCCTGTTCAACCCAAGTTTTGTTTATTTGTTTTTGTTTTACATTAACTTTTTTTGTTTCTTTTTTTAAATTTAAATTCAATTAATTAACATATACTATATGATCAGTTTCAGAGGTAGAGTTCAGTGGTTTATCAGTCTTATATAATACCCAGTGCTCTTTATATCGCATGCCCTCCTTAATGTCCATCACCCAGTTACCCTATTCCTTTCCCCACCTCCCCTTCTGCAACCCTGTTTGTTTTCTATGATCAAGAGTCTCTTATGGTTTGTCTACCTCTCTGGTTTCATTTTGTTGTATTTTTTTCCTCTCTTCCCCTATGATCCTCTGTTTTGTTTCTTAAGTTCCACATATGAGTAAGATCATATGATAATTGTATTCCTCTGATTGACTTATTTTGCTTAGCCTAATACTACTAATAATTGGCCTCATCCACGTCATTGCAAATGGCAAGATTTCAATTTTTGATGGCTGAGTAGTATTCCATTGTATATATACACTGCATCTTCTTTATCCATTCACCTGTTCATGGACATCTGGGCTCTTTCCAAAGTTTGGCTATTGTGGACATTGCTGCTATAAACATCAGGGTGCGGGTGCCCCTCCAGATCACTACATTTGTATCTTTGGGGTAAATACCCAGTGGTGCAATTGCTGGGTTGTAGAGTAGCTCTATTTCCAACTCTCTGAGGAAGCTCCATGCTGTTTTCCAGAGTGGCTGCACCAGCTTGCATTCCCACCAACAGTGTAAGGGGATTCCCCTTTCTCCACATCCTCACCAACACATGTCGTTTCCTGATTGGTTGATTTTAGCCATTCTGACTGGTGGTGAGGTGGTATCTCGTGGTTTTGATTTGTATTTCCGTGATGCTGAGTGATGTTGAGCATTTTTTCATGTGTCTGTTGACCACTTGTATGTCTTCTTTGGAGAAATGTCTGTTCATGTCCTCTGCCCATTTCTTGATTTCTTATTTGCTCTTTGGGTGTTGAGTTTGAGAAGTTCCTTATAGATTTTGGATTCTAGCCCTTTATCTGATAAAACATTTGCAAACATCTTCTCCTATTCTGTGGGTTGACTGTTGGTTTTGTCAACTGTTTCTTTTTCTGTGCAAAAGCTTGTTATCTTGATGAAGTCCCAATAGTTTATTTTTGCCTTTTCTTCCCTTGCCGAGGTCACAGAGGTTGCTGCCTGTATTCTCCTCTAGGATTTTGATGGATTCCTATCTCACATTTAGGTCTTTCATCCATTTTGAGTCTATTTTTGTGTTTGGTGTAAGGAAATTATTCAACCCAAGTTTTGTCAAGAGCTAGAAAACTCGGCTTTTTCACATGTTACTCCCAACCAAAGCAATCTGTGGGTATTACATAGTGGTAGGTATTATCACCACTGGTTTACTGATGGGGAAACTAAGGCACATACAGAGAGGACAATGAACACTTGTAATTTGGTGGACTTTATTAAGACTTTCCAGGAGAGGTGCTATTACATTGTGTGGTACCCAGACCACTGCCATCTTGTATGACTTCTCTCCCCATTACTTTCTCTACCCTAAATTTATACATCCCACAGAACCCTCCAAATTTCAAATTCTCCTTCCCTTTTATGCAGAGCAGATTTTCTGTCTCACACTTTCAACTCTCACAAGCAGTTATCCAAATATTTCTTCTTAAGCAGTTAATTCTCCCCTAATAGGAACACTGGTGCTAATCTTTAATGTAAAATTTTATCTACTGTTACATTCTTTTAGTTTTGAATTTTCTTATATCATCCATGCCAAACATTATCAAAATAAAATTATCAATGTGATCCATGCCACTCAGAATAAATAAAAAGTTGAAACCCTTCCAAATCTAACCTTCTGTGATAGCCCTTCCTATATTTATGCCCAAATGGATACCTTTTTTTCTCCAGCCTCCTTAGATCATGTAGCAATTCCTAAATATGGCTGTTTATTTGTCACCTGGGGATCTCTGACCAAGCCCCAGAGATTCTAGTTAAGTAGATAAAAGTGGGGCCTGGGGTTCTGCATCTTAACTGAGGAAAAAATTCCTCAGTTATGATTTAGGATCTCTGGTTGGACTGCCTCATTTCAAGGACTCAATAGCCACATGTGGCTTATGTTGACCATATTGGACAATACAGATATGGAACATTTCCATCACTGCCTAAGGTTGTAGTTGATAGTGCTGACCTATACCATATATTGTCCATGGCTCTATGCTATTTAGCAAATGTAGCTCCATTCCCATCCTTCATGTACCTTCCAGATTCTCACCACACCATCTAGAATGTCATTCCCTCACCAGAGAACCCTCTATAGCCTCAATACCTTCTCTGACTGTTCCTTCTAATTCTTGGCTTTATTTGATTTCCTCCATTCAGGACCAGGATATGATGGTGGGTCTGCTTTGCTCCCTGTACATGCCTCCACACTCTCATGAAAGAATCAGCCATTGGAGGCTAATGCCATTTGGCTATGATTACGCTCCTCCTCCTCGTTGCTTTATTATCAGCCTCCTGGTCATCTCATTCATGGAAGACTTTTACACCTGGCTCACAGTGTTCCTGTTTACCTCAGACCTTTCAGTCACCTCAGATCATGCCAATGTTCAGCTAACAATTGGTCCCTCAGTTCCTTGACATTCTCATCTCTAGTAAAAATGGTAAGAATAAAAGTTAGCACTTGCTACCTGCCAGTCACTAGTCTAAGAAATCAGCAGGTCATGTATTAACTCATTTGATTCCATGACAGCCTGGTAAGATTGGTCATTGTTATTATCATCTCCATTTTACAAATGAGGAAACAATTAAGTATATTGCTCACGGTCATGTCACCCAGTAAGTAGTAAAGGTAGGACTAAACTCTGGCACTTTAGTCCCAGAGAACATGCACTTCACTGCTCCAATTTTTCTCTTTCCAATGATGGTCTTTTTTCCATTTCAGCTCCCACGACCCACTTTCACTGTCATACTGTGAACTCTGCCATCACCTCTACCTATGTCACCTTCAAATCACTAATTAAGGCATTCCAGCCTCTGGCCAGCTTCCTCTCCTTCCAGCAGGTCAATAAATACAATAAAAATAATGATAATAATAGCTAACAGTTGTGTAATGTAAGTGCTTTTCACATGCTGACTCATTTATTCCTCACAATTCTGTGATGAAGGTAGATAATAGTACCACTGTTTTATAGATGAGAAAATTGAAGCACAGAGAGATAAAGTAACATGTATAATGTCACACAGCTTATAGATGTCAAAGGCAGAACTGGAATCCAGTCAGGCTCCAGAGTTCCCCATTCTTATCTGCTGAGTTAAGGATGATAAGCCTGGAATTGTGGGGAAAGCATTATCATCTGGGGACTTTTTTCAAAGCACCCATCCCTCCTCCAGTTCTAAATGTTTGCTTGTTTATTTATTTTGATAGACACTCTCAGATGATTTAGATATTGGCCTCATATTGAGAACCACAAATCAATTTCCATCACCTGCTAGCATGGCCTTCTAGTCAAATTTAACCTACTGCTGTCCTACCTGTCTCATTCAGGACTGCTTCCCACAAACAGGTTAGGGCTGAGCCTGAGAGTGGAGGCATTGTGACCAGCACAACTGAATAAAAAACATCAGTACCAATAGCTTGGAGGGCCTGCAGGAGCAGGGATGGACAGATTTCTTGATGCCTACATAATACTTGAATAGGTGTTTTGTTTTGTTTCTAAGAAAGAGCATTTTTTTTTTAAAGATTCCATTTATTTATTTGATAGACAGAGATTACAAGTAGGCAGAGAGGCAGAGAGAGAGAGGAGGAAGCAGGCTGTCCGCAGAGCAGAGAGCCCGATGCTGGGCTGGATCCCATGACCCTGGGATCATGACCGGAGCCGAAGGCAGTGGCTTTAACCCACTGAGCCACCCAGGCGCCCCCTGAATAGGTTTTTTTTTTTCTTTTTTTTCTCATGTCCATCTGATTCAGTCCAATAGCCAGGAAGAGAACCAACTGCTTAGCTGGGATTGCTCGGGGCAGCAGCTTGCTCCCCAGTAATGTGATGGCTTCTAAGACAAGAAGAAAGCAGAATGAGAGTTAAGCAAAGAAAGTATTCTTGGCATAAGTCCAGGGGAAAGGCAGTCTGGCTGAAACAGTTCAGTTCCCTTGGCCAGGAAGCAGCCATCTACGTAAACAGGAAGTAGAGAAGGTTGGGGGATAGGGCAGTGGTTAGTTGGTGAGAACAGGAGCTGACACCAGATGGGTGTCAAGTGGTTACATTCTAAAGAGATTCTGAGACAGGCCCTGACTTTGCACATTCACCATTCCTGCTCTGTCCCAGGAGGCCTTGTCTCACTAGGGTGTCTGTTTGTGCTGTGTATGTCGGCTCCTACACTACAATGGATAAATCTTTGAGCAGCTGCCCTTTTTTGCCAGTTTTATTTTGCTGGCTAGTCTTATTTTATCTCGCTTAATAGTCTAACATTCTGTGAGGATAGGGCTACTGTTTCCATGTTTTCAGGTGAGAAATCCTTGTGAGGATTAAGTTACCTTGCCCAAATCTCTTTACATTATACCACCATACAACACTTTTGAAAACTGTCTCCTCTCTGAAAAGTGACCGTTAAGCATACCTTACGAGAAAGAGAGTGCATAAGTTTTCTAAGGATGCCATAACAAATTACCACAAACCCGCCGGTTTAAAAAAATAAATTTATTTTCTCCACATTCTGGAGGCCAGAAGGCTCAAATCAAGGTGTTGGCAGTCTGTGCTCCTTCTGGAAGCTCCAGAGGAGAATCCTTCCTCTCCTCTTTCAGCTTCTGGTGACCCCAGACATACCTTGCCTTGGGGCTGCAAAACTCCAGTCTCCTCCTCCAACTTCACATGGTCTTTCCTCTTTATCCCCATCTTTTCTTCTCTCTCTCTCTTTTCTTAAAGATGTTATTTATTTGAAAGACAGAGAGTGAGTGAGAGAGAGAAACGCACAAGAAGCAGACTCCCCTGCTGAGCAGGGATCCCGACATGGGGCTGGATCCCAGGACTGCAGGATCATGACCTGAGCTGAAGGTAGCCGCCCACCCAACTGAGCCACACAGGTGCGCCTCTTCTGTCTATTGTAAAGCCTCTCATCACTGGATTCATGGCCCACCAGGATGATCTTATCTCAATATACTTAATTACAGCTGCAAGCAGCTTTTTTCCAAGTAAGGTAACATTCACAGGATCTAGGTATTAGGACATGGACATATCTTTTTGGAGGCCAATTCAACCAGCTATAGAGGGTATCATTATTCAAATGTTAGTGCAGATTTTGTAGTGTTTTTTTTTTTTTTTATTTGACAGACAGAGATCACAAGTGGGCAGAGAGGCAGGCAGAGAGAGAGGAGGAAGCAGGCTCCCTGCTGAGCAGAGAGCCCGATGCGGGGCTCGATCCCAGGACCCTGAGATCACGACCCGAGCCGAAGGCAGAGGCTTTAACCCACTGAGCCACCCAGGTGCCCCAGATTTTGTAGTATTTTAATAACAACCATGGAATTGAGAGGGACATTATCTTGATTGGAGTGCCCATGGCCAGATCCCAACTCTTTAAAAGAATAAACTTTTCCAGGGGTGCTGGTTTGTTCAGTCAGTTAAGCAGCTGACTCTTGATTTCAGCTCAGGTCATCTCAGGGTCTTGGGATCAAGTCCTGGTTAGAGCTCTGCACTCAGTGGGGAGTCGGCTTCAGGATTCTCTCTCTCCCTCTGTCCCTCCCCGACCCCTCTCTCTCTAAAATAAGTAAATAAATCTTTAAAAAAAAATAACCTTTTCCGGGGCGCCTGGGTGGCTCAGTGGGTTAAGGCCTTTGCCTTCGGCTCAGGTCATGATCCCAGGGTCCTGGGATCGAGCCCCGCATCGGGCTCTCTGCTCCGTGGGGAGCCTGCTTCCTCCTTTTTCTCTCTCTCTGCCTGCCTCTCTGCCTACTTGTGATCTCTGTCAAATAAATAAATAAAATCTTTAAAAAAAAAATAACCTTTTCCAAACACTGGTCTCCCCAACCAATGCAACCCATCCTCCCAAACCTTAGGCCTATCACAATTTCAGGAAAACAGGAAAGTATCACAAAGGCATATGTTTTGTTTTGTTTTTTTAGCATATTCTTTTTTTTTTTTTAAAGATTTTATTTATTTATGTCAGACAGAGAACAGGAGCGAGCGCAGGCAGAGTGGCAGGCAGAGGCAGAGGGAGAAGCAGGCTCCCTGCTGAGCAAGAAGCCTGATGTGGGACTCGATCCTAGGACACTGGGATCATGACCTGAGCCGAAAGCAGCCGCCCAACCAACTGAGCCACCCAGGCGTCCCTTGTTTTGTTTTTTAATACTTATTTATTTGACAGAGAGAGATCACAAGTAGGTAGAGAGGCAGGCAGAGAGAGAGAGAGAGAGGAGGAAGCAGGCTCCCTGCCGAGCAGAGAGCCCGATTCAGGACTCAGTCCCAGGATCCCAAGATCATGACCCTAGCCCAAGGCAGAGGCTCAACTCACTGAGCCACCCAGGCACCCCAAAGGCATATGCATTTTGAATATGCCCTCCAGATGAAAATGATAAACACACAACCACACATGGGTGAGAATTACTTCCCTAAGGGAATACTATAACCCAGGCTGATGGGTAAGGGGGATCCTTAGGGTATGCCGATTACATGTTGAGGAAGGAAAGAGAAAACCTGAAAACAGTAGTGATCACAGAGACTAAAAGTTGGATCAATCCGAAGAACCTCAAATCCAAAGAGAAGGACTGGAAGGGCTTACTTACTATAAGGGGGTGACACTATTGTCCATTCAATCTGTCAGAAATACAAATGTAATCATGTCACTCTCTGTCGCTTGAGATCTTTCAGTGCTCCCTATGTATGAATACTGAATGAATCCCACATTCTTTAACACAGCATACAAGGACTTGTCAAAAGCTAGCCTCTACCCACTTTTAAAAATTATTTATGTTTTTAATTAACATATAATGTATTATTTGCCCCAGGGATACAGGTCTGTGAATCATCAGACTTACACATTTCACAGCACTCACCATAGCACATACCCTCCTCAATGTCCATCACACAGCCACCCTATCCCTACCCCCCTGCCCCCCAGCAACCCTCAGTTTGCTTTATGAGATTAAGAGTCTCTTATGGTTTGTTTCCCTCTCGACTAGTCATTTTTTCTTAGACTCCTCTCTCACCTCTCTCTCTGAAATACTATCTCCTGCAGCACCAAAATTTTTTTTATTTCCTGACAAGTCATGTCCTTTATTGCTTTTCTAGCCTTGAATATGCTTTTCCATCTCCTTGGAGTCCTCATCTCTCTTCTTTGCCTGCTAATTCCTACAGACACTTCAAGACCAGTTTCCCTGCCACTTCATCTGCAATTCATCAGCAGGCCTCCTTGGTCCTTTCCATGAGTTGGCACCTTCCTCTACTGTGATTTCAAGTCACTCTATTTGTGGGAACTTTTGACCTCTGTCTTATTCAACTTCTCTTCAATAGTTTGGGAGCTTTCAGAAAGAACTGTATCATGTACATCCCTGAATCCCTGATGCCTGGCAGGTGCTCAATGAATGTTTCTTGAAAAATGAAAGGACTGGGTCATTGTGGATTCAAGTCCAAGAAAGATACTTGGTTTGGTGACAGTGGGACCCAGAATTTTAGTCTGTAAACACAGATGGAAAAGAGCACAGAGGCAGTCCTAGGAATAATTCTGGAAGAGCACAAGAAGAAGGAATTGTAAAAACTGTGTTATTCAGTTTGGGGGCATAGTGGTGATGGTTTGAAGGCAGAATGGGAGCCCTTGGTCCATTTATGCATGTTCAGCATGAAGACCATGAAAGTGGAATCATGTTGGGGTTCCCCATCAATATCAATGACTACACATCAGAAGGGTTGGGGATGATGGATGAGCTACAACTAGAAATTGCCAGTACCAATACCAGAGAGGTAGGTCATTATGGGATGAATTAAGGGAAAGAGGACAAAGAGAAGTATGTGTGAGAGACCATATAGGAACTTCCTAAACAAGAGAATGATATGATATTGGGCCCCACTGGCCAATACACATGTATTGGTTAAGTCTTTATTATGTTCTTGCCACTTGTCCTGCCACTCTTAGGTGATTCTGAGGAAAGTGTATCATATTGCCCACCTCTGGCTTCATTCAGGGCATCTGACCCATAGTCTGGCAATAGCTAATGAGGTCTTGGTTTGAGAGCTCTTAAAATGATGTTAATAACCTCTGAATCAGTAGCACAGTATAAGGATTAGCAATCCTCTAGGTCTAAAATCAGAGTGTGTACCAATTGGACAAGTTGTTTAACTGCCTCAATTTTCTCTTTAGTAAAATGGGTATGATAGTAATAGTATATATCTCATAAAGTTGCTTTAAAGTTACAGTGGGTTATTTAAGCCTTTAATAAAACTAATCAATAAGGATTACCTATTATTACAATTATTAAGAGGCAAAAGAAAAAGAATTATATCACCTTCAAGTGATATACAATTATACACCTTCAAGTTATGCAATGGTGTATGTCAGTTACATCTCAGGAAGGCTGGGGGAGGAAGAGGCAAACACCCTAAAGTGCCACCTTGCAAACTGAAATAGTGACAGTCATCCTTTTCCAGCATCATGGGACCTGTATTAGTTAAGACTCTTTCAGTTGGGTTTCAAATTATAGAAACCCAACTCAAACTAGCTTAAGTGAAAAAGAGGACTTTCTTGGGGCACCTGGGTGGCTCAATCGGTTAAACATCTGCCTTTGGCTCAGGTCTTCTCCCTCTTCCTCTGCCGCTCCTTCTGCTTGTGCTCTCTCTCTCTCTCTCACTCTCTCTGACACAATAAATAAATAATATCTTTAAATTTTTAAAGAAAAAGGGGCTTTCTTGACTTGTCTTTCTGAAAAATCCCAGGGTTCTCTGTACATCAGCTCTAGTGTAGCTGGTTTCAGGAGCACAAAGGGACATCATCAGGACTTGGCCTCTTTTTATCTCAGCTCTGCTTTCTTCTCTGCTAATTTCATTCTCAGGCAGGCAGGTTTTTCTAGTAGAAGCAAAATGATTGTTGGCAGTGTCAGACTTGCATTTTCACAACTGAACAGCCATGGTAGAAAGAGCCAGCAGGGGTGCCTGGGTGGCTCAGTGAGTTAAGCATCTGACTCTTGATTTCGGCTCAGGTCATGATCTCAGGGTTGTGAGACTGAGCCTCACATTTGGCTTAGTACTGGGTATAGAGCCTACTTGAGATTCTCTCTCTTTCTCTCCCTTGTTCTCCAAAAAAAGA
>RCUC01073406.1:0-11451 GCA_003697995.1 Taxidea taxus jeffersonii
GAGGTTTTAGAACTGTAAGCATATGACTAGCCAACATGTGCAATAAACCACAAAGAATCAAGAAATGTGCAATGTTTCATTTAATCATAAATCATAAAAGTGACTCTTCATGCTTTATAGGCACGTTCTGCTGCAGCATGGCATGGTCATCTGTCCTGTGATTTCTCTCTCCTTACTGCCCTTCTCTGCTCTCTTCCTTGTCCCTTTTCCTATGAGGAGGGAGAGAGAGAAGCAGGTTTGTCTTGTCCCAGAGCAAGCTTTTAGTTCTCTTCCCTTCCAGAACCTGCAAAAGTGTCTCCCAAATCAGCCCAACTTCCTTACTGACTCCATGAGGAGCTTTCTCTTCTGGCCCTACCTGTTCTAATGTGGAAGCCAGGGAAGAAGCTGTACCTGCCCCCAGGTTAGCAGGCGATGTTCACAGTATTGCTTCACTCCCCAGTTAGAGCCCCGGTGTGCAGGAAATATGATTGGCAATTATTTCTACAACCAGGAAAGTAGAACTTATAAACACAAGGCATCTCTTTTTATCAAGGCTCAGATGTGATCTAAGGTGGTCCTCTCACAGCCTTGGTTGGGAGTAAGAATCACAAATTTGCTGAGAAACAAGTGCACATTTGTTCAACTTCCCTAAAAATGTATTTCATGTCTACATTGAACTTTCCTGAATATTTCAATAGTTAATAAAACAAAACTCACTTTTTGAAAAGTTCATATAGAAAGACGATTCTGTGGGTCCCGTTTTAGGCTGTGACAGTCAAGCTTAGCCTAACCCAGGAACAACAGAAGTCCACAGACATGTGATTCAGAGGCAATGTTTCCTTCTCTCTACTCCTCCAGTGTCAATTTAACTCCGTCATGAAAGAAATAGGGTGGTTTTCAGGGGTGTATGGACAAATGCTAATCTTTGAGTGATAAGCAAGAAATCTCAGTGCTATTTGTTCTAGAGTATTTTCCATCAACATCAAGCCCAGTTGGTAACTCAACTTGTGTCATAAAACAATTCACATAGATACTGGGATTAGTAGACCTTTGAAGACGGTGTCAATCAAGATATGGTCACTTTGTACCCTACTGCTCCTAAATTCTGCAGAAGGTTGGTTCCTCCTACCTGTCTGGCAAATCTAGATCACTGATTAACAACATTTGGGCAAGTGGACTCTGCTTGCCCAATGAATGTATGATGAAATTTAAGTTCATTCCGTTAAGCCACGTCACTGGCCAGTAAAAGATGCCTGTCAGAATTAACCTCATATGGTTGGGTGAAATCAATACTGTATTTATTGTGTGCTTGTTTAATTCTTGTTTGATCTTCACTATGGATGAGATTTGGGTGGTTCCTCACACAAGTCAACAACTGGAAGCCCAGCAAGGAAAACATCCCTGGGGACACTGAAGCAGGAAATAGAAAACTAGGTTTTAGAAGACATTGAAATATCACTCCCCGTGTACAAACTCCCTGTGAATGTTTATTTAATGATGAGATTGAACTGGATATATTCTTTAGGTATCTCTCATTAATTAAGCAATGCATTAATTAATCAACTAGACTTCTGGCTGTTCATCTAGTCCCTAAGCTAGTCCCTGCCTACTAAAACTGCATGTACTATCTTCCCAGGCTGGATGCTTACTCAGGATCTTCGCACAGCTCATTTTTTCCACAAAAAGGACTTGCTCTGATGGCAGTGCTTCTCAGAGCCAGGGTGCCTACAGAGTTCCTTACCTCCCTTCTGCTCACTTGGGGGTGCACACATCCCCATCTGAACTCAGAGTGTATCCCACTGTGGTTCTTACACACTTTGATTTGTCTCTCCCTTTCTCTCTTACTCATAGCCACGTTCCTGGCACCAGAGGAACACCTGGCTCCCAGTGGGGCTCCTTAATCATTCATTGAATGGATGTTCAAATGATAAAGGTGTCACTTCTGTGTCAAACAGATTATTCACCTTCTATGGAGCTGTGTTGGTTGTTTTTCAGAATCCATAGATGTGCTTCTCTTAATGTATAGGCTTTTTTTTAAAAAAAACATTTTTATTGCAAAATAATGTTAAGCTGAGAGAAACTGTCTAAGTATAATACCGAAACAATTCTTGTATACCTTTTACCCCAATCCGTCAGAAGTCATTTACTATAAACTAACTTTGTGATACCCTGAAAAGCTTCATGCGCCTGGAAGGGTGAGCAATTCTCTTTGATATGCTGAAAGTTCAGTCTGTCAATTGCATTTATATTTTGAGACTCTATTTACCAAACTGAAAGGGATGGTGGCACAGAAATCTAGATAGTTAATCAAGGAAGCTGGACTGGTTTCTCTGTTCTTCAGTAGCAAAATACCCCCACCTCCCCTCCCCATCTCAGACATATAATTTTGGGGCAGTCTCCTAAACTTTGCATTGGACACTCCTGGCATTTGCCAGTGGTCCTGTTCTGCTCCTTCCTTGGTGTATTTCCTTCCTTATCACCCCATCTGAGCCTCTCTTTTCCCTGGGCTCCTTTCTCTTCTTCCAGCAGTCATGAGATAGAAGTCACAAGCACAGGATAATGAGAAAGCAACAGACATATTTATTTTATTATCATTTTTAAAGATTTTATTTTTAGGTACTCTCTACACCCAATATGGGGCTCAAACTCACAGCACAGAGATCAAGAGTCCCATGCTCTATGGCCTAAACCAACCAGGCGCCCCGCAATGTACACAATTAATGCCAGGGGATGGAGGGCAGCAGACTGCAGTGAGGAGCTGACATCCAGGGCAGAGACAGACCTCTGCTCTGGCTGCTCTAAAGAGGCAGCTGTGGAGTCTGGAGGTCACGGCTGCTGGTTGCTCCATTCTTTCAAGCTAACAGATAGCGTGTCATCATTGCACATTGCCGTTGTTTGTTTCACACTATTGACACTGGGGGATGAGCTACCTCATCACCTACCTGTGCAGAAACAGCCATTTGCTCTCTCCTGCATGGGCAAATATTTACCAGCTCTGCAGACTTCCAGGTGTATCAGCATGAAGGAGGCAAATGGTAGTGTGGCCAAGTCAGCCTGGGGTCAGACGCCAAGGGGCACAGAGGCTGAGCTTCTTCTCTTTTGTTGTTGTGGTGGCAACAGTAGCAGAAAGGGAGAGAGGCCTGAACTCTTTGGGACTCAGGTGGCTGTTGAAATACTGTTGTAATTTGAACCATTAGTCTTGAAAATAATCTTGGGCTCAGGTAGAGATCTATGGACTCTGTGAATGTCTTCATTGTCAAGATCAAAGTCTAGGTAAGAAAAAAAGGGGGGGAAAAAGAGAGAGAGAGGAGATGAAGAAGGTAGAGAGAAAGGGAAGAAAGGTCCTTATAGGGGGGTGGCTGGCTAAATGACAGATTTGCTTCTTTTTGCTAACTAACATTCCTCAGCCTCTGAGACATGGTTTGCTTTCCTGACCCAAACTAAAATACAGGAATGGCAGGGTCTCATGGAAAGACTCAAACACCTAGATGAAGTGAATTATTAGGTTGGTTTTGTAAGCATAAACATACGTTTCAGTAAGGGTCTAGGATCCAGATAAAGCCCAGAGCCTGGAAAGATGGGAGATCAGAAATTAGGAATACATATGACATTTACTGAACCATGCATTATGGCAGTCCTTGATTTGTGATCTTCACAGTAATCAGGCAAGGGTGGTCCTTTGATCCCCATTGGATAAGAGAGGCTATCTCAGTCAGGCTCAGGGATCTGCCCAAGTCCTCATAACTAGTAAATCATAGGGTCAGCCATCCATTATTGTTTTGACTCCAAATCTGATGCTCCTTCTTGCACTGAATCTTTACTGCTAAACCCAGGGAACAACAGGTGTGGACTGGAAACACATCTAAAAGCAAACAGCACCAGGTGAGGAAATGCAGGGTGGAAGCAGCCCCAGGTGGCAGGTGGTGAGGAGAAGGGACTGGGTCGGGGAGGCTGAGGCGAGACTGGCCAGGCTGGCAGGCTCCGGGCTCCCACACAGCCTGTACCCCCCCCCCCCCCCCCCCCCGCCTCCGTGCGCAGATGGTGGCACAGGCTTCCTCAGATTTCACATCCATTGTTCTGCCTTTATTACAGGGCCTCACTGTCTATCGTGGACGGAAATGAAATTGGTCTGGAATGGTTTCCTCTTCCCACAGTCTTCTTGGTTCCACATTGATAGATGACTTTTAAATGTAATGCCCTCACAGATATGAAAATGAAGCTGATCTATCCACTTAAGAGCCAGACTATCAGGTTTTTGTTTTTGTTTTTCTTATTTTAACACCAGACACAACACAATTGCCTTTTCCAGCCCTCCCAGATTGCTTTATTATAGCGTGGTCTACAAAAGTGACCTGATTTCCCCAAGCCACCTGACCCCATCAGTGGCAAACACGTGGTGTCTACGCTCTTGATGTTGCTTGTTCCCAGCCCCAGCCTGCGGCCAGGGGATCACAGGCTTTTCGAAGAGGGGTAAAGAGGGGCGAGAGCCAGTCTCTCCCTGCCCATGTGCTGACCTTCTCCTGTGGTTTTCCTCACTGTTTTCTAGTACCCATGGACCTTTCCCCATCTTCTAGACCACCCATCTCCAGTGGTGTTTCAGGTTTTGACTAGGACTCAGATGGATACCATGCGCTGTTTCTTTTTGTTTTCTTTACCTTCAACCCAATGGGTCTTTCCAGTCCTGGACCGAGTACTTTGCTATTTTGCTTTTGTCACTGTCTTCCTCTGTCAGTGTAATTAGTTATTTCAGTGGCCCTAGAAATGTCTGTTTCTAAGATTTTAGAAAACTCTATCCCTGAGATTTTCTTTTCATCAGGTTCTTTCTGCTCCTAGCTAACGCGTATCCAAGCACACTTCCCTGACACTCCTGCCGATAATGCTTTTTTTCCTTCACATCATGAATACTGTTATCTAAATGGCTGTTATTTTCACTGTAGGAAAATTTATAGAGGCCCTGTCTTAGGCCAGCTAGCATGTATGACCTCATCTAATCTCAGACAACCCATGAGGTAGATCCTGTGATCCTCCTGCATTTTACATATGGGGAAACTCGATCTGAGATGTGCCCAATAATTTACTCGAATCCCACAGCTGGTGGTGGGCCACACTGGGATTGGGGCCGAGACTGTCCCACTGGGAAGCATGGGGGCTGCCTGTCAGTTTCCCCTTGGGGCCCCTGAGACCTTTGCGCGTAAACTCACCAAAGTCGCCAAGAAGAGCCCTCCCATCCAGTTACCGTGCCAAGTGCTTAAATTCCTCCTCGAGGACCACTGATTTCATGAACAAGTTGTACTACTGTCTCCTTGGCTTCCATCACCAAATTAAATTCCTTTCCATTGGCAAAAATGTAATCAAGGAGCTGACCCATCTGAAATGATTACTTCACCTTCTATATCAAGAAATCGTTGCATGAAGGATTCTCTTCGCTTCTTAAAAAGCCTATTCTTTGTCACCCTGAAGCACCTTTTCAAGACAAGGATGTAGCAACCCTGTGTCATATTTGGAACATTTGAATTGGAAGAGAATTTTTACACTGTTTATCATCTGGTGAGGGTTTTAAGGGGAAAGTGTCAACATAAATTTGGAATTTCCTGAGTCTTGCAGATTTGAGTTATAATCTTGACATGACTAGAAAGGAAATCTTAAAAAAATATTTTAGAGTGTTTTATTGTGGAAATGTCCCCAAACATTTTCATCCCATTTTCCCAGAGAAACCTGACAGTTTGGGGAGGGGGGGAAGAGGGGGAGAGAACAAAATCCAAAGCCACATCCTTGAACTCTTTTGTGTGTTTAGAACAATGTCCAGTTAAAATCAAACAATATTGCTGCTAAATATGTCTAAAATAGTCCTTGGTAAATGCTCCTGCCTAATGGAAGAGCTCTGTGGGAAGGGCAGTGTGTCTAAGTGATGAGGGCAGGGGCCTCTCTGAAGCCCAGGCCCAGGGCTGAACACCGAGGTGGCTAGGCATAGCCAGATACAGTATCTTTCCAATAACCCTGTCATCAGCTCATTTACTGCCTGAGACTTTAAATCCCCATCTGAGTGCACAGTGAATACCATCACTGCACCCAAGTGGAAAACAAAACCCCCCGGCAAGGACGGGGGGTGGGTAAGGCTCATAAAGGAGAAGTCATGAAGTCTGGCTTTCTGGCCAGATTTCCTCTGGAAGGTGAGGTGTGGCCGGCACTGTGTGTGTGTGGACCGCCCGGGAGGGGACACACACCCTGCCTTCAGACGGCAGGACCTCAGCCTGGCCTGCAGCCAAGGAGCCAGACGCCAGGCCCGGGCTCTCAGCAGTGGGAGCGGTCGCTGTGCCTGGTTATACAATGGTATTATCTCAAGCCAACCACCGCTGCAGAAACTCCGCAATGCTTCCTGTCCTTGCACTGCAGCACAAACTGTCCGATTTCCAACAGCTTTCGGACACACTCACTGGCACTCCGTCGCCAAGCTCGGTATAGAAATGTCTAAAGCCACTTCTTCCTTGGGAATTGCCAACGCTGCAGTGCCGTAATCCATTGTATTTTTATCCCCTCTGGAAGGACTTGCAGGATTATGAGTCACATGGGGGAAAGGGATTAACTCTCAAAACATGTATGTAATGTAGGCAGATGCCTGGAACTTCTTATAGTGGGGGATGTATAGGAGGAGAAAAGTCCTGAAGGTAGTATTAACACCACGGACAACACAACTGATTCGTGGTGACCCATCATCTCATTCTCCTTTCCACTTTTGAATCCCTGGGCTCTTCTTGGAGGAGGACAGCGAAGGGCTGCAACAGAAGACAAAACCTCGGTGTACGTGATGGGGAGATCTTCCTTTTAATATCTACTAGTTACCTTCCACATGCTTTGGCTGAATTTGCTCTAAGTGGCTCTCGAACACAGCCCTTGGATGAAATTATAAAAATTTAAAAAGCTGTTAAACTCTGGTACTACCCATGTGTTAAAAAAGGACCAGGAAAACTTGTGGATTTTTTTTTGTTATTGTTTGTTTTGTTTTTGTTTTAATTTACTTGGTCTTCTTGGCTTGGGAATACTGCAGTGAGGTTACTACATATATGAGCAGGTCTTTCAAAGGACAGCCTATGCCAAAAATTTAAGAACTTTTAGCAACCTGCTCCCAGAAGTCAGGGGTTTAATGTAACAGTTACCAGAAATGCTCTTAAACCTTCTGCTTCCAGGTCAGGAAGTTTTTGGCAGGTCGTGGACTTTGCTACGGGCTGGGCTACTTAAGGAGTGTTGGCTCAGGCTGGCTTTGGCGGTGGGGGGAGCGGTGCCCCCTCTTCTTTGTGCTTACCAATAATCTCTGCTATTGCAGTGAAACCCAGTGGCAGTTGACCTAGACACCAGTAGCTCCAAGTCATGTACCAGAGAGATTTTCTTCCTCATTTATGCATGACGATCTTTCACTCAGGTCCCTCTTTTGTGGAAATGGGCAGGTTTTTTTGGCCAGAGCTCAGCAGAGTTCTGGGGATGTTTAACAACCAACAATGAACAGCCCTGATGGGAGGCATTCATCATGGTCGTTAATGAGATGGACCTAGAAATGTACAATTTTTAAAACTGTGAAATGTTTCAAGCATCTGGAAAATACAGGGAATCATACAATAAATGTTCATGTACTCACCAACCAAATTTGATGACATCTGAACATTTTGTGATATTTACTTCAGAGTTTATATATTTTTAAAAATATTTATTTATTTATTTGAGAGGGAAAGAAAGAGCATGATGTGAAGGGATGGGGAGCGGGGTTGGAGGGCAGAGAGAGACAATCTCCAGCAGACTCCCTCACGCAGCATGGAGCTTGACTTGAGGCTTGATCTCACAACCCAGAAGAGTGTGACCTGAGCCAGAGCCAAGAGTCAGTTGCTTAGCCATTTGAGCCTCCCAGGCGCCTCCAGAGTTTTCTCTTAAAGAAAGAGTGAGGATCACTTGGTTTCTTCTCTGATCTCCTTCTCCTCTCTCTACATGGGGGTGATTGCTGTCTGAACTCTGGTGTTATCCTCCTACTGCCTGCAGGATGGATGATCGTCAAGCACTTGCCACTGCATAAAGGCTGGTATCTCTTCTTAGTGAGTCAGTATGAATTTTTCAATTTTTTAAAAAAGATTTTATGCATTTATTTGACAGAGGGGGGGCAACACAAGCAGGGGCAGTGGGAGAGGGAGAAGCATGCTCCCCACTAAGCAGGGAGCCCGATGTGGGGCTCGATCCCAGGACCCTGGGATAATGACCTGAGCCAAAGCAGATGTTTAATGACTGAACCACCCAGGCACCCCAAGTTTTTCAATGTTTTGAATGCCCTTGCGTGCATGTTTGTGAACATATGTTTGTATGTACAATATGTACTACTGCTTTGCATGTTTTAAAATTTGAATATACATGCTGTTATAATGCATCTAACCTTTTGGATAAGTTTTCTAGAGTTGTAGTTCACATACCATACATTTCACCTATTTCTTTTTTTTTTTTTTAAGATTTTATTTATTTGACAGAAAGACACAGCGAGAGAGGGAACACAAGCAGTGTGAGAGGGAGAGGGAGAAGGAGAAGCAGGCTTCCTGAAGAGCAGGGAGCCCGATGAGGGGCTCAATTCCAGGACCCTGGGATCATGACCTGAGCCGAAGGCAGACACTTAACTGACTGAGCCACCCAGGTGCCCCCATTTCACCTCTTTCAAGTGTACAGTTTAATCTTTTTTTTTTATAAACTTTTTTTTTAAAATTTATTTACTTGTTAGAGAGAGAGAGCACAGGCAGACAGAGTGGCAGGTAGAGGCAGAGGGAGAAGCAGGCTCCCCGCCAAGCAAGGAGCCCGACGCGGGACTCGATCCCAGGACGCCGGGATCATGACCTGAGCCGAAGGCAGCTGCTTAACCAACTGAGCCACCCAGGCGTCCCCAGTTTAATCTTTTTTATTGTCTGCACAGAACTGCACCACAAGTAGTTTTAGAACATTTTCATTACCCACCTCCAAAAAACCCTGCACCAACTAGCAGCCACCCCGCTTTTGCTCTGCCTTCCTCCCTAGCCCTTCCAGACCTAAGCAACCACCAGTCTGTTTTCTATCTCTATGGATTTGCCTATGCTGGTTATTTCATATAAATGGCATTGCATCATGTGCAACCTTTTGTGTCTGACATCTTTCATTTAATGTATGTTTATGACTCATCCATGTTATATCAGGTGTTTGTAAGTCATTCCTTTCTTTTGTCTGCTATTCTGTTGTATGGAAGCAGCTTTATTTATTTATTTATGGCTATCTGGGTTGTTTCCACTTTTTGACTATCATGAATAATGCTGCTAATGAACATTTCTGGGGGCGTCTGGGTGGCTCAGTTGGTTAAGCGTCTCCCTTTGGCTCAGGTCATGATCCTAGGGTCCTGGGATCGAGTCCCACGTTGGACTCCCTGCTCAGAGGGGAGCCTGCTTCTGCCTCTCCCTCTGCTTCTCTACTGCCTGTGCTTGCTCACTCTCTCTCAAATAAACAAACACAGTCTTTAAAAAAATAAAATAAATAAATAAATAATGAATCTTTCTGTACAAGTTTTTGCATGAACACATTTCAGTTTGGGTGGGGGAGTGGTATGTACTTTGAGCGGAATTGCAGGGTCATATTATAACTCTATGTTCAGTCTTTTGAGGAGCTGCCGGATTGTTTCCCAAAGAAGCTGCCTCAATTTACATTCCCACCAGCAGTGTGTGAGGGTTTCAATCACTCCATATCCTTGCCAACACTTGTTATTGTCTGACTTTTTGATGACCACCTCCTAATGGGTGGTGTGAACTGGTTTTGATTTGCATTTTCCTAATGACTAATAATGTTGACATTTAGTCACAATATCTTTTCATGTTCTTGTTGGCTATTTGTATGTCTTTTTTGGAGAAATATTTGTTCAGATACTTTCACCAATTTAAAAACTGAATTACTTGGCTTTTTATGATTGAAGTATAAGAATTCTTTATATATTTTAGATGTAAGTCCTTTACAAGATATGTGATTTGCAAATATTTTCTCCCATCTGCTACTGAGTTTTCACTTTCTTGATGGTGTTTCTTGTTGTACATAATCTTCTGAAACTTTTAAGTTAATAAGCTTGGATAAAACAGAATTATCCAATTAGAAACAGGAAACACTAGCACATTAATTTTAAACAATTCCAACCTTTGTATCATACTCAAAGTGATCCTAATATTGTGTGTTAAGTCATTGATTCATTCTCTTGTCAGTGGATATTTTGGGCCACTTCCAGTACTTACTTGTGACACTCAATGTGCTGAATGTTTTTGTCTATGTCTCCTGAGTTCTGTTTTTAAGTGTTTGTTGGGTAAATACCTAGAAGTGGAGTATGTGGGGTCTGAATACATGTCTTAAGGTTTATTAGATATTGTCAAATGTTTTTCTTTCTTATAAACAGTCTATTTGGTAATAGTGGGTACAGTTTGACATTAAAATTATAGGTATTTAGATGAGTATGAAATTGAAGCTTGCCACTGTTTTAAAATGTGGTCTTTACTGACTGTTAAACTATGGTGGACTGTAAAGGACAAAAATGATGCTGGTGCTGTTTTATTATTAACACAGAGTTAAGAAACTTTGGCAATAATATGCCCTTGTGTTTGACAGTTCTGGAGACCCTCATTTAAGTAGAACCATATGAAAAACCAGAATGTTGGGGCACCTGGGTGGCTCAGTGGGTTAAGCCTCTGCCTTTGGTTCAGGTCATGGTCTCAGGGTCCTGGGATTGAGCCCCATGTTGGGCTCTCCGCTTAGCGGGGAGCCTGCTTCCCTCTCTTTCTCTGCCTGCCTCTCTGCCTAGTTGTGATCTCTGTCTGTCAAATAAATAAATAAAGTCTTTTTAAAAAAACCAGAATGTTTATATAATAAGCAGAATATTTGTGTGGTTCCTCTGCATAGGCTATGTTATATCACTGGTTATGTAGACTAGACTATATTCAGTGTGGAGCATATTTTAAAACTGCAATATGAACTTTTGCTATTGATTAACATAGAGTTCTAGAATTTACTGGTATGAGCCGTTTGTAGATTCTTTAGCCCCTGGAAGCCCTATAAGAGCAGAATAGATTCCATTCCCATTCCTGGTCCCCAGTCTTTGCTTAGTTTTGTTGCTAATAATTCCCCGACTATATAATATTTAAGTATAACTCAATATAATATAATATTTATGCAAATAAGAAATTTTTCATGGCAAATAAATGTTTCTTTTCTCCTTACTCAAATTTGATTCAAAAGGAGATGAAGAGTGGGGCTTCAGGGGGACTCAGTCTCTTAAGCATCCAATTCTTGACTTTGGCCCAGGTCATGATCTTGGGATTGTGAGATCTGCTTTGGGCTTTGAGCTCAGTGGTGAATCTATTTGGGATTCTCTCTCTCCCTCTGCCCCTCTCCCTGTGTACTCTCTCTCTCTGTCTCCAGAATAAATAAATAAATCTTAAAAAAAAAAAA